>JAVJIF010018976.1:0-69342 GCA_038442645.1 Agave tequilana
TTATAAAATCACCTTTAGGCGTGGATACTTATGCTTCTTGAGGCACATGTATCCAGCTTAATTAGTGAATTTTTTATTATATTATTATTATTATTATTATTTTTAATAAGACACAAAAGTCTTTGTCTTAGAATCCTAGATGTGTAAGTGTATTAGGTATGCACATTTCATTAAAGTAACAATCAAGACTAATTACTTATTCAAGTTTTCTCCTATACCTAAAAATCCAACAATTTATTTTATTTTGACCAAGTTTTTATAAATCCTAATCATGACTTTCCTAATTCTTAAGATTAACTTGGATTTCTTTCAAAAGATAAGTCAAAATATTGTTTTTTCTTTTTCAAATATATATTTTTTATTTTTGTTAAGTTAATATTAACCTAAAGTTAGTAAGTTAATCATTATATTAGTTTGGTTAGTAAATTTTTTTTCATTTTTTATTAATTTTTTTTATTTTAAAGTTAAGAAAATGTTAATAATAAATTTTTTTTAAAAAAAGAAAACCTAAGTTATGTTAGAACCCTCCCTCACACCTATCTCATGCATTGTCCTCAATGTATAAATTAATGCATAGATGCATGAAAAAGAAGAAAGGGAAGAAAAATATTACCTTAAGGTGGTGGTTCCGGTGGTGGTCTGATTGGTCCACGAAATGTGGCCCAATCTAATTTGTGTGGAGTTCGGAGGAGCCCACCAGAAATCTCTCTAATATAATCCACTAAAAAATATGTATATATGAATGATTTTTATTAAGAATTTTACCCCATCTAATTTTCAAATTTCACAAATAATTTCGGAGTCAATTTTCAACACCCTTGTCCCAAAATGGAGTGTGAAAAGATGGAATGATTGATTTGGACTTAGGAAGTACGGGAACTAATATCGACTCAGAAAAGTGACTTATGTCAAGTAAAGGTTCAGGAGTCGAGATTGGTTCAGGAAGTGGGTCCAAATCAAGAAGTTGAAACTCAAGTCCACATTTATTTCCCAACAACAGAATGTGACTTAACATTGGTAATTCAAGTTCAAGAATGACAGGTGTGGGAATCAGAACTGACTCTAAAATATTACTCAAGTTGGGTAACACAGCATGAGTCAATATTGATTCAGGAATTTGAACTGGATCACAAATTTGAGAATGTAGGTCACATTTCTCATTGAGTTCAATTTCATAAAAATGAGAATATGCCAATTTATCAATGAGACTTTCAAAAGTATGAAAGTGGTCAAGTTCAATATGATAATTATAAAAGATTAGCGATTCAATTTCATGATGAATTGACACAGGATCCAATGTTGACTCGGGAAAAGATTGAAATCAGGTGAAGACACCGAGTCATTATTGAATCAGGAAGTAAAATTGAATCACCAAGTTGAGGTTCAGGATCATATACATTCTCAAGTTTAATTTCAGAAAAGGGATAACTTGTCAAAATGTCAATGTGGTTTTCAAAATTTAGAGTTTGGGCAAGTTCAAATGGGTGTGCTAAAATGGAATCTTGTTTTTCAAAACAAGATGATTCTTTGGCTCTAACAGAATGGTTAGCGACATCAGAAATGGTCAAAGGGTGAGAATGAAGAGTTTGAACCATTATATCTATGTCATGATTATGAGCGATTTGAGCCTGAATCATGGCTTCAAGCAGCTTTTCATAGTCGATTGTTTCATCATTTTGTTGGGATTGGACTTGAAAAGATGAAGTTTTGTTTGAAATTTGTGGTGAAATCGTGAGTCCGTCAGATTTTGTAATTGTTACTCGGACTCACGCATATTCATTTCCAAGATTGATGGTTTTTTATTTTGAACTGGTGGAACTGAGTATGAATCTTGAAAATATTGTGGACAAGGTGGATAAGGAGGACTAGTTGGTTGAAAATTGGACCCGGGGGAGGTGAATCCCCATTGACTCTGTGAAGAGTTGAAATTATTTTGAAAATAATAGTCATTAGATTGAGGGCATAGGTTATATTGATTCGGATAAGACCAATTCGGCAAACTATGTTGGTTAAAGTTATGCTATGCCTGGTTGGTAATATCCGAAAAAGAGCTTAGGGTGTAATATGGATTATCATTAAAATGAAAAAATTGTTGTTATAAGCCATATCACACAAGAAAAGTCAAACACAAAGAAAAATAAACAAATAAAAAAAAATCTAACCTAAGGATAAACCTTAGATCTAGACAACTCCTAACTTTAGATTATCCTTGGGAGGTCTATTGACGACCCTAACCACAAGTTAATCGGTCAAGTAGGTGGCAAGGTTGATGGGAGGTTATCCGTCAAAAACGTTCCTTAATTAAGTAACCACCAACCTTCAAGCTTTCTGTCCTTAATCCCCTTCCTAGACACTGATTTGGCAAGAGTTAGTTTCGACAACCTCCTCCTTCGGTCAACCTCCTAAATGAGTCCGAAGTCAACCCAGGGCTAACGTCTAGTCAAATTTTAGTTAAGATTAGGATGGTGCGTGCATGGAATGTAGTTTGTAGGTCAAGGGAGGGTGATGAAATCCCACCTTATGTTATTTATGGGTTATGCCCTTATGATGTTTTAAATGTGTACGTGTCTAACAAAAGAATCAAAACACACTATATTGAACTAAATCAAACAAGGGTGTTTCCTATTCTATATGTAATGCGTCACGTACCTTTGGTCTGCAGCACTCACCAACAACAAAATAAAAGAAGAGAAAAAAATAGACAATGCCCTTAGATGCAACGTCTAAACTTTTTTTTAATTAATAGATTACTGTTAATTAATTAGCAGTATGCAGGATTATCACAAAGAACAATTATTGACTGCAGAAAATAGTTCTTGCAATTTGTAGCAGCCCTGTAAAATTTGAAGCACAAATAAGCTATAATTATCGCGGACCCGCTGCAAAAGTCGCGGAAACGCAGCTTTTCAGTCTTGTTTCTGGCTCTGCCTTCTAGGGCAGAGGCACAGATTTGCCAAATTTTCTTCGCTGTAATAAAATTTTCTGTTACCAGATCCTGCAAAACAAAAACAAATAATTAGTTTTAGAGAATATCATATCGTTCCCTCCCCAGAAACGGCGCCAAAATTTGATTGAGAAAAAGCTAGAGTTTTAGAATAATGTTATCTGAAAGTAAAAGAAATCTCTGACTTTTTACAATTTATCCGCGGTAGCAGTGGCTATGCGGGTCAATCCGCAGGGAAGGATGCGATGAAACCTTTTCGGAACGAATTCTCTAATAATTAGCTTGTAAAAGAAAGAATTATGATTGTAAGCAAATATTTTAAATAGAAAGAAAAAATATAGCCAACTAATCATCTACCACAACCAAACACTAGTCCATCAAGAATAAATATCATGTTGAACCTATAAAGATTAACCCTAGATTATTACTTCAAATCCAAGAAAGAAAAGTAAGAAAGAGATTAAACCCTGTTGGCAGTACACTAGATAAAACTAAGCATTGGTTTATCAAAGTCCCAAAGTATAGTTTAAGAAAAGCAGTCTTAACTTAACGTTAAACCATCAATGCATTTAAGTATAAAACAAGAATAATTATTAAATAGTATACCCTAAACCTAGTTTAACTCAATTCATGACTAGTCTTCAAGAATTATTTATTTGATGCATAGAGTTCAATCAACTTATCTTCATAGATCTAGGTTTTAGTTAGTGGAGAGATTAGCAAGCTAATAACGAATTAGTTACACATAATTATGGTGGAATTAAACATAATATTTAAAGATTGCATAAAAGAGATACAAGAAACACAAATTAAAATAGCAAAGAGATCGAAAGAAAAAAATGACCTTTTATTAAGTCTATCACCAACTCAGTACAAAGCCCTCTCCTTTCTTCAACTCTTCTTCAAAGTAAAAAGAACTAGAAAAATACAAATAAATTCAGAAAGAAAGAGGATCTAAAAAAAACCCTAAACTTGAGCTTCTGAGAGCTGCCTTCTCTGTTACTCTGCAGGGGTATTTATAAGAGATTTAAGATATAGAGTCCCAGTACAACTCTCCCACGAAGACGCGTCGCCAGCTCTCACTATATGGCTGCGGAAACGGGAAAATGCCGCGTTTTCGCGGCTAAAGCGTGGCCTCCTCTGGTCCGTCCATCTGGAAATCTATCCTCATATCTTGATTTTGTTGGCCCAAAGGCCTATCGCCCTAGTTTTGATAATGATCAACTCATGAAGTTATGATTACTAATGATCTTGTGTTTAATTGTGACAGATTCATTATCAAGATCTTAGTAGGTGCATAGCTCAACAAAGGATAAAATGTCAAGTTTTGGAGCTAGCACGGTGTGATCCAAGGAGCTTTTGGATCAAGCTTGGACCAAGTCAAGAAGATGAGAAGCCTTCAAGTGAAGACTTCAAGATCAAGACTTGTGTCTAGGTATAAGATTTTATTTTTGTTTTTAGAGTAAAATGTAAAGGATAGATAGTTGGTGGATTGCTCAAGTATACCATGCACACACACTCTTGATTTAGTTGTCTTTTCATAAAAGAATTTTCAGATTTAGAAAAGACTTTCATTTTGGAAAAACATAGTTTTTGGTTCTTGGTATTCAAAGTTATACATTTCAACCAAAACCTTATTTAGAGCTTAATGTCAAAAACATAGATATTTCATCTTGATTGTGTAGTGGATCATATCCATACACACTATGCTTTAAAAGTATATCTTGTTTTTGTATTTGATGAAGATTTGAAAAAACATGTTTTGGAAAAATATTGTTTTGGAAAAACAGTTTTTATCATGAGCCAAAATTTCCAAGTTACAAAAATAGTCCAATCTTTTATAACATGCCTTGATTTTGTGCAAGCATGTTTGTATATCAAAGTATATTGGTTAAACTATTTTTGTAGATTTTTTTGGGATTTTATTTGAGCCAAAAAGACTAACTTTTTAATCCCAGAAAACTGTTTCAGGCTTCAGATAAGTCGACTTGCTTTCCTTTATAGTCGACTAATCCTGAAGTCGGTCGACCGGCTCGGTCGACCGACGTGCACAGACGTGCACGCCTTGGTGCACTGGAGGACGGCCGACCGTGCGGGTCGACCGCTCCAGAGAGCTCTGCTCTCTGGAAATCTCGGCCGACCGCACGGGTCGATCGACAGAGAGTTCAACTCTCCTCCAGTTGCTCGGTCGACCCGGACGGTCGACCGGAGGCTCCAACGGTCGGATTTTTGACCGTTGGCGGTCGACTGGCCGGTCGACCGGCAGCTCTGACAGACCCTAACGGCTATAATTTTCTGGCCTATAAATTTGGGGGTTTGGTCATTGTTTTGAGCCAAGATTTTGGAGACTTTTAGAGCCAGTTTTTCCCATTCTTTCAGAAGAGTTTTTCTCCACAAAATAGAGAGCTAATACTTCCAATCTAAAGGGAGTTTTATTTAGAGTGTGTTAAAAGAGATTTCTTGAGTTTTTCACCATAGCTTTCATCATTGTTTTCTCACACAAACACTTGAGCTTTCCATTGCTATATCTACCCTATAGGGAGTGTTATTGTGAGAGGATTTTAGGTGATCAAGAGTTGTGATCACCAAAGTTCTACTTTGTTCCTTTGAGGAGGCGGACGTGTGTGTCCGCTTGTTTTGAGTTCGGGTGCGGACTCGGTTGATTGAGGTGCGGCCTCGGCGAGCCGGTGGGCTTGCGGTGTGTACGGGACTAGGGAGTCCGAGGGCTTGTAGGTGTTGCGGCACCGAGGAGAGATCCATTGGGATCTTGCATAGTGAAAATCCTTCGTGTGTCGAAGGCGGGGATGTAGAGCAAGTGTGCTCGAACCTCGAAACATACCCTTGTTTTGCGATTGCTCATTCTCTCTCTCTATCTCTTTTATATCTTGCATGCTTAAATTGTGCCCATCTTTATATGCTTGATATTCATTGTGCTTAAATTGATATACTTGCTTGAGATTGTTGACTAACACTTGTATTCAACCAAGAGAGCCAACGCGGCACCTCAACCCATTCAAGGGGAATCTAGAGGAGTTTGTCCAGAGCCCTTCACGGGGAATTCGGCAACACTCTTTGGTTATACGTGGTGTTTAGTGTAAAAGTTTCAATTAGGTCATAATTGTTTTTAGCTTCCGCATTATTTGGCATTAAGTGACCATTAGATTAGCCATCACCTATTCACCCCCCCTCTAGGTGAACTTACAATTGGTATCAGAGCTTGGTACTCTGATTTGGGTCTAACAACCTTGAGTTAAAGATCCTCTTTTTAGGCTAATCACATATTTTGTACACACACCATGGACTTCATGTCACCACCCACCTTTGACATTCTTAACGTCCAAATTTGGAAAGTTAAGATGTCTTTGTACCTCAAAGCCTTAGGTTTTCATGTATATCTTGCCACTACTAATAATGCATATTCTTTAGATGGTAAAATTTTGAGGCTAACTCTAAAGCCCTTAATGCTTTAAAGTCTACCCTAGATGATGTTTATTTATCTAGAGTTGCTAATATTGATTCGGCTTTTGTAGTATGGAACACCCTCACCTCCCTTGGCGAAAAGGATCTATACTATGCGGGGAGCGATTCGGACGTTGGAAGCGACATCTCCAACGTATGCTATATGGTCCAAGGGGATAACCCCCTTGAGGTAAACTCCGAATCCGATGATGAGGACATGTCATATGATGAGCTCACTTCATTTTGCCAAACAATTCTTGAAAAATATGACATGCTTAAGAAAGAAAATAAAAATTTGAAAAAGAACATTGCTTGCATGCATATAGAACAAGATTCATTTAAATCTAACATTGCATGTTTAGAAAAAGATAATAAAAATTTGAAAAAGAATTTTGATGCCATGCTTAATGAAAAAGATTCATTAGAAAATAAAAAAGCATGCTTAGAAAAAGGAAATGTAGATTTGAAAAATGAGAATGTTTCCCTTATGTCTAAACTAAATGATTTGTGTGAAGGAAACACTATTTTGAAGGATAAAATTGATTTGGTGAAAAAACAAAAAGAAGTTATTTTTCAAGAAAATAATTCTTTAAAAAGAAAGATTTGTGAACAAGAAAAAGATTTTGTCTCGAAAAAGAAAAAGAAAAATGATTCTTTATCTCATCATGCTTTTCATGCCACCACTAATGAGATTAAGAATTTGAAAAATAAAATGGATGGTTTGAGTTCAACTTTGAACTCTTGTACTTTTAATCATTCTAGGTTGGAGTCAATGTTTTCAAAGAAACAAACTCCACACATTCATGCACATCATAATCATGCATTTGCTTATGTTGCACAACATGATCACACTCCTACACATAAGCATACTAAGGTGTACATATGTACACATTGTGGCCGCAAAGGCCATTTAGCAAAATATTGTTATGATAGAGTAGATCATTTTAATTTTGCTAAGAATAAGAATTTTGGGGTGCCTTACAACAAGACTAACCCCAAAGGACCCAAGAAAATATGGGTACCAAAACCCCCACCATTTGCTTTTGATGTAGGTGAGGGCTCTCACAAGACGTGAGAGGATTGGTGCCTTGGTAGTGGATGCAATGGACTTGATGGACATACATTTGGATGCATCACTATCAAGGAGCTTTGGTGGGACAACCACCATGTTAGGAGCTTTGGAGTTGGTAACAATTTCTAAACTCCTACTTTTTATGTACATGTTTTTAATTTCATATATCATATAGCATGTTCATAATTTTGTGTGCTTCATGTGATATTTACATGCTTAGATGTAGAATGTATCAAACTTGCTTTTATACATGTACACTTAATGAGTATCAAATTGATTCATTTACATTTGAACTTCATGCTCATTTGTATCCACTATATGCATATTTATAGACTAGTTTTGATGATTCTCTTTTATACATGTTTTACCTACTTTATGCTTTACTTCATGTATATGTATTATTAATTCAATCTAATAAATATACATGTATACCCGTGAGTCTCTTACCTTCATGCAAACATCATTAATAGACTCTTTTATATTTGGGATATGTTTGTGTATTGTTAGGATTGGATTAATCATACATATACCATGAAGATTAGTGATTTTTCGTGTTTTTGTTAAAAATGTGACTTATGATCTTTTTGAGCTTCATTGACTATTTTCATAAAAATGCTATTTACATGATCGTTTAACACTCACACTTTTATTAAAAAAATATTTTGAGCCTTATTGACCATGAGTGCTTAAATTTTTGTGTATCTAGTTATGTTTATGAAAAACATAAGATTTGATATGTTTGAAGGATCTTTAACTAGTTTTTCAAAACATTTTATACTAGTTATTTATTCTTCAAATAATTTTTGAGATTGACACATGATTCTATTTTTCACAAAATTTGATGCTTCATGATTTGAATATTAGTTTATATGTTAGTTTTTGTCAACACTAGGATTTATACTTGTACATATCGTAGGCCACAAATAAATCTATTTATATTTGTGCTTGAACGCTTATTTGAACCCATGAAACGTGCTTGTATTGCTTGGTTTTGATGATACATACATTTTTAAACTTGTATTCCCTTTTTTGGATTTGTGTTATGATCATGTGCTTTCATTTCATGTATATGTGTATTTTACCAAACTTTAAAATATACATGTATACCTCTTGAGTCATTTGCCTTTAATGCAAATCTATTTATATGGACTCAATTGTGTTTAAGAGATATGTATGTATACTTATTGTGTTGTCAAAACATACATATATCTTGAAATATAAATTTTGTCTTTAATAAAAATAAAAAAAAATGTGTGATGATTTTCATGTTTTAAAATTTATGATAATTGTCTTTTTTAAAGGAATATTGAGTTTATTGACATCTTCATGATACCATGTTCCACATAACACTTGTGCACTCACTTCTTTTGAAAATTTTATGGACTTTATGGATATTAGAGTGTTTTAGTGTCATGTGATTTACTTGTGTTTCATGAAAAATACATTTACTTTATTCCTTACTTGAAGGATTCCGTACTAGTTTTAAAACATTTTTATATTAACTAGTGCAAATTCTTCATGTGATAGAGAATATGTTAAGCTTAATTCAACCTTCAATTGGTAATTCTTAAAGCTTATGCAATATGTTTTCAAAATTGATATCAAAATAAAAAAATATATATGTTTACTTGATATCTCAAAATGTGTTTTATTAAGAAAGTTCAAAATTTTAAAGAAAAATTCAAAATTTTTGATTTGTATTTCCTATATGCAAGGAGAGCTTAACATCTCTCTTACATATGGATTCATGTTGAGTATATTATAAATTGAGGAGCTTGACAACTCTTCTTTATATGATATACGTGTGTAGGGGGAGCTTCACATCTCCTCTTATGCATTACATAATATGTGTTATGTGAGTTAGGGCTTGTCATCCCTTCTTCATGTAATGCATATGTGTAGGGAAGCTAACTTAGCGTCTTCCTCTTCATGAATGTATATCGCATATAAATTCTTATTGATTGATTTGTATTACCCCTTCTTGATCTCTTTGTTTTTGACAAAAAGGGGGAGAAAAATTTGTTTGATTTGATTTTACTTTGAACCCTTTGTTGATGATTGACAAAAAGGGGGAGAAGAATTTGAGAGAATTTGAGAGTTATATGCATGTTGAATAAGATTTTAGGTTTATGCATATATGTTTTGTATTGCAAATAGGAGAAAAAATTTTGATTTATGCTTGTTGCATGTTTTATCTCCATACTTGCATACATATTTATGAGCTTCATTGTCATATATTATTATTTTGTGTTATGCATGAGTTAAGGGGGAGCTTCTTTGAAGCTTTACTTTAATCCATGCATATATAACTCCATGAGTTTTGTTATCATCAAAAAGGGGAGATTGTTGGCCCAAAGGCCTATCACCCTAGTTTTGATGATGATCAACTCATGAAGTTATGATTACTAATGATCTTGTGTTTAATTAGTGACAGATTCATTATCAAGATCTTAGTAGGTGCATAGCTCAATAAAGGATAAAATGTCAAGTTTTGGAGCTAGCACGGTGTGATCCAAGGAGCTTTTGGATCAAGCTTGGACCAAGTCAAGAAGATGAGAAGCCTTCAAGTGAAGACTTCAAGATCAAGACTTGTGTCTAGGTATAAGATTTTGTTTTTGTTTTTAGAGTAAAATGTAAAGGATAGATAGTTGGTGGATTGCTCAAGTATACCATGCACACACACTCTTGATTTAGTTGTCTTTTCATAAAAGAATTTTCAGATTTAGAAAAGACTTTCATTTTGGAAAAACATAGTTTTTGGTTCTTGGTATTCAAAGTTATACATTTCAACCAAAACCTTATTTAGAACTTAATGTCAAAAACATAGATATTTCATCTTGATTGTGTAGTGGATCATATCCATACACACTATGCTTTAAAAGTATATCTTGTTTTTGTATTTGATGAAGATTTGGAAAAACATGTTTTGGAAAAATATTGTTTTGGAAAAACAGTTTTTATCATGAGTCAAATATTTTCAAGTTACAAAAATAGTCCAATCTTTTATAACATGCCTTGATTTTGTGCAAGCATGTTTGTATATCAAAGTATATTGGTTAAACTATTTTTGTAGATTTTTTTGGGATTTTATTTGAGCCAAAAAGACTAACTTTTTAATCCCAGAAAACTGTTTCAGGCTTCAGATAAGTCGACTTGCTTTCCTTTATAGTCGACTAATCCTGAAGTCGGTCGACCAGCTCGGTCGACCGACGTGCACAGACGTGCACGCCTTGGTGCACTGGAGGACGGCCGACCGTGCGGGTCGACCGCTCTAGAGAGCTCTGCTCTCTGGAAATCTCGGCCGACCGCACGGGTCGACCGACAGAGAGTTCAACTCTCCTCCAGTTGCTCGGTCGACCCGGACGGTCGACCGGAGGCTCCAACAGTCGGATTTTTGACCGTTGGCGGTCGACCGGCCGTCGACCGGCAGCTCTGACAGACCCCAACGGCTATAATTTTCTGGCCTATAAATTTGGGGGTTTGGTCATTGTTTTGAGCCAAGATTTTGGAGACTTTTAGAGCCAGTTTTTCCCATTCTTTCAGAAGAGTTTTTCTCCACAAAATAGAGAGCTAATACTTCCAATCTAAAGGGAGTTTTATTTAGAGTGTGTTAAAAGAGATTTCTTGAGTTTTTCACCATAGCTTTCATCCTTATTTTCTCACACAAACACTTGAGCTTTCCATTGCTATATCTACCCTATAGGGAGTGTTATTATGAGAGGATTTTAGGTGATCAAGAGTTGTGATCACCAAAGTTCTACTTTGTTCCTTTGAGGAGGCGAACGTGTGTGTCCGCTTGTTTTGAGTTCGGGTGCGGACTCGGTTGATTGAGGTGCGGCCTCAGCGAGCCGGTGGGCTTGCGGTGTGTACGGGACTAGGGAGTCCGAGGGCTTGTAGATATTGCGGCACCGAGGAGAGATCCATTGGGATCTTGCATAGTGAAAATCCTTCGTGTGTCGAAGGCGGGGATGTAGAGCAAGTGTGCTCGAACCTCGAAACATACCCTTGTGTTTGCGATTGCTCATTCTCTCTCTCTCTATCTCTTTTATATCTTGCATGCTTAATTGTGCCCATCTTTATATGCTTGATATTCATTGTGCTTAATTGATATACTTGCTTGAGATTGTTGACTAACACTTGTATTCAACCAAGAGAGCCAACGCGGCACCTCAACCCATTCAAGGGGAATCTAGAGGAGTTTGTCCAGAGCCCTTCACGGGAAATTCGGCAACACTCTTTGGTTATACGTGGTGTTTAGTGTAAAAGTTTCAATTAGATCATAATTGTTTTTAGCTTCCGCATTATTTGACATTAAGTGACCATTAGATTAGCCATCACCTATTCACCCCCCTCTAGGTGAACTTACAGATTTTAGACTCTGAATTTTGAAATGCGTTGATATCTTTAAATGACTTGGAGACTAAGCTATCTCCAAATCCGAATCAAATTCAGATTTTCTCCCCTTTATCTTTATCTTGTAGTGCAAGCAACCAGGTTCAAGTAGAAGTCCACCTCTGATTTTAATTAGGATAAGGATCCATCTTATTCTATCATTCTTCTCCTCTTGATTTGAATAGTAATTAGGAGTCCTACTTTATCCTCCCTCCTCCTATCTTAGATTTTAAATTAATAATTTAAAATCCAAGTTTAGATTAGGTTAGATAAGATAGAAGCTTCTAAATTATTAAAATAAATCATGCATGTGAGCTTGTGGACTTTTTGGGCTTCAATTGAGCTTCATTTATTTATTCTTTAATTACTCAAGGCCTGCACAACATTAAACAATAAAACGTTACATAACAGTGCTTTATAAAAGAATAAGTAGGAAAATATGATGATAAATATGATGATAAATATGCACTTTTGACTACCTAACAAACCCACACCTACATCAAATACAATAGGGGTGAATTTTGGTACCCATACCTTTTTGGGTCCATAGGTGTTAGCACCTTTCCTAACCCAAACAAACATGTTTGCAAAATTTGAATTATATATTCTATCATAACAAAACTTTACAAGGTGGCCCTTACGTCCACAATGTATACAAGTGTACACATGAGCATACATAAAATCATGTGTGTGAGCATGATGAGCATGTGTATGCCGTGTTTTGTGTGCATGCATATGAGGAGCATATTTCTTGCGAAACATGGATTCCAATCGTGTGTGATTCGTGATACATTGGCTCAAAGTGGAGCCCAAGCAATATACATTATTTCTCAACATGCAAATATCATTTTCAAATATTGAAGAAGTGGAGCAGGCATTCTTATCAATAGAGGGTATAACAATAGAATCATGACAAGAATGAGAAGCCACATTATTTTTCAAAGAAATATTTTCATTTGAAACAAATTTCAATTCTTTTGAAATCAAAGTAATTTATTTTTCAAAAAATTGTTCTCCTTTAAAACAAAATCGAGTTTTGAAGATAAAACCTTATTATTCTTCAAAATCATCACAATCATTTTTATTCTTTAAAATTTCATTCTCTTTTAGAGTAAGGTCAAGTTGAGTTTTCAAGGAGAGTCATTCACTTGAAATCTCAACCCTCTCTTGTAAAATCATATTTAACTTTGAAAATAAATTTTTATTTTATTCTTTTAATTTAAAACTCTTGTTTTTCAAAGCTTTGTACATTGAAAGCAAGTTTTCACAAAACATAGATAGTTTTTCATTTAATGCATGTGCATCCATGTTATCATCACAAGAAAAACTAGCACTATCATCTAGTTGAGTATCCGATTTTTACCTCAAGGGAGTCCTTCCCTTGGACCATGAAGTAAGTTTGGTCCGACTCTTACTCCTAGGTGGTTACACCAAATATAAGGAGCGTAGGCTCTGATATCAATTGAAATACACCTATAGGGGGGTGAATAGGTGTACTAGCTAATCTAATGACAAATGATGTAGAATTAAAAATTCAATTGCAATACACTATGTGTAATTAAAGAGTGTAGCCGAATTCCCGTTGAAGGGCTCTGGACTATCTCCTCGAGATTCCTCTAGATTAAGAGTTGAGGTGCTATATGAAGCTCTCTTGGTTCAACACAAATATGGGCACACACAAACAATACCAAGCATGTATGAGATATGAATAATATAAAGCAATGCAAGATATAAGAGAGAAAGAGTTTAGAGATTGTGGATCAAACGCAAACAACAAGATATGTTTCGAGATTCGAGCCACTACTCTACGTTCCTGCCTTCACACAGAAGGATTTTCACTATATGTCCACACAGGACCTTCCACAAAGGGACCTTCACCAAGGAATTACAACTCTACACTTAGAGTATACTACTTCTCTCTCAAATACAATCACCTCTACACAAGAGGGATAGACACAAAGCCAAAACACAATTACCTCTACACAAGAGGGACAAAGGCACAAAGTCAAAACGCTATCACCTCTACACAAGAGGGATAAGGCTCAAAGTCAAAGCTCAACCACAATCACCTCTACACAAGAGGGACAAGACATAAAGCCAAAACTCAATCACAATCACCTCTACACAAGAGGGACAAGGCACAAAGCCAAAGTAAAGAAGAGATTACAACACTTGGTGATCAAAATAGACCACAAATAATTTTTCTCACAAAAACAAGGTCCTATGGATAGAATTAGATATGATAGCTCAAGTGTGAGAAAATAAAGTGTTTGGAAATGAAAATAATAAAGAAAAACACTTGAAAAAACACCAAATAAATTTGAAAATAAAGATCAAAACCAATTTCCCAAAGACCCTTTTTTTATTTTTCCAACACTTTAAAACAAATAAAAAATAAAACTTATAGGCTCAAAACTCTTTTCAAACTTGCTGCAAAACACTTGAAAGATGGGAATAAAAACTCTAGAAATCTTGTTGAAAATAGCCCAAGAGAAGCCCTATTTATAGCCTCTCAAAAATATAGCCGTTGGCAGCTAGAAAAGGTCAAAATTGACCTTTCGGTCGATCGACCGGTCGACCGTCCAACGGTCATATTTCTATCCGTTGGGCCTCCGGTTGACCGCCCGGTCGACCGAGACTCGCCTGTCGGTCGACTGCCCGGTCGACTTGCATTACTTGAGAGTTGGGTAGTTACAGTCGGTCGACCGCCCGGTCGACCGAGACTAGCCTGTCGGTCGACCGCCTGGTCGACTGGCACTACCCGAGAATTGGGTAGTTACAGTCAGTCGACCGTCCGGTCGACCGGCCTTCTAGGCTGGCCTTGTGCACGTTCTTGTGCACATCGGTCGACGTCCAGTCGACCGTCCGGTCGACCGCCAGCAGGTTCTGGCAGGTATATAGGGATTAAAACTTTGTCTTTTTAACTTTTATATAATCTCATAAATTCTTATAAATTTCATAAAAATAAGTTCTTATAAATATTTGAAGAACATATATGTGTGACCAAAAATCAACACATATTATAAACTATTTGAACCATTTTTGTGATATAAAATATTTGGCCTTAAACAAAAATAATATTTTTCAAAACTTGAATTTTGAAAAGAAAAATCGTTTTCTCCAAAACTTGTATAAATACAAAAACATGATATTGAAACACATTTGAAGCATATTGTGTATGGATAGAATCCAATATACATGTAAATGAATTATTTATATTTTAGACATAAAATCTAAAATAGGTTTTGTTAATTACAAAACTCTAAACATATGAATAGAATCATCAAACAAGTTTTTCTAATATATGAAGCATATACGTATATAGATGAAATACAATATACATTAAACTATGTAAACTTGTTCTGATGCTATCTATTCATGAAAATCATATATATGTGAACTTGAAATTCAAAACGGTTAAACTGAAAACCAAACGTATTGAACTTGTGTGTGTGTGTGAACTTAAGCATATCAACACTAGTCTATCTTTACACAAGATCTAAATACAACTAAACTAAATACAAACCGAAGTCTTCTTGTAAAACTCTTTCTCCAAGCCGACTCGATCCAAATACGATCCAAAGAGCTTGACTACATCCGAGTGCTAGATGCGATCTTAACGCGCGAGCTCTTGAATCTACATGCGTTAGCTCCAAAACTTCTTTGTTGAAACTAAACACCTACTAAGATCTGATAGTAAATCTGAAACTATATAAACAAAAGATCATTAGTAATATAACTATATGAGTTAATCATCATCAAAACTAGAGTGATGGGCCTTTGGGCTAACATACCAGACTTCTAGAAATTCATGTTATTAGTCTTGAATGATTTTATGTTTTATACTAACATTTATGTGGGGTAAAATGATTCATAAAGATCTAACTTGCATATTGAACAAATGGCATAATTGTTGGCCCGGAGGCCTTTCCTCTCTAGTTTTGATGAAGATTAACTCATGTAGTTATGTTTTCTAATAATCTTGTGATTTTAAGTTCCAGATCATGCAGCAAGATATTAGTTGGTGATTGCTTCAACAAAGGAGTTTTGAAGCCTTTCACAAGTGATTCCTGTGCCCGAGCATCAAGATTATACCTTTGCACTCGGTGGATCACGTTTGGGATCGAGTCGGCTTGAAGATAAAGATCATCAAGAAGACTTAGGTATCCTAGTTTTAGTTTAGTGTGTTTAGATCCATTTGTAAAGCTTAGAATAGTTGATATGCTCAAGTGCACAACACACACATTTTGTGGATTTTAGTTTTCATGGATAGTAGATCAAAACAAGTTTAATTGGTTTATGTATAGTAGTTTCATTCTATACATGCATGCTTAACTTTTAAACAAACTTATTTTGACTTTCCTATTCATGTATTGAAAAATTCAAGTTTGATAAAATACAAGTTTTGGTTTTTGGTAAAAATGATAAAACACAAAAAATGGTTTCATATGCTTGATATTTGAGTTGAAATGTTTATCACAAGTTTATATATCAATGCAAAATGATAAAACTATTTTTGGAGATTTTTTTCAAGACTTAAAAGAATTTTTAGAAATATTTTTACATGTTTTTCTGACCCAGAACTGTGCTGACAGGCCACACCGGTCGACCGGGCGGTCGACCGACGTGCACAGACCTGTGCACGTCTGCTGGCACAGTGGGCCGGCCGACCGAGCGGTCGACCGGACCAGAGAGCTTTGCTCTCTGTATCTGGGCGGTCGACCGGACGGCCGACCGTAAAGAGAGACCTGCTCTCTGTATCTGGGCGGTCGACCGAGATGGCCCAACGGTCATATTTCTGACCGTTGGCGGTCGACCGCAAGCCTATCAGGCTGACAGATCAGCCTAACGGCTAGTTTTCTGTTGGGGCTATAAATACCCCATCACTTCATGGTTTTTGACAGGATTTTTGACAAGAAATATTTCCTACTTTCTGAAGTGTTTTTAAAAGATTTCAAAAGTGTTTTTGGGCTTTTAACTTCCAATCTTATTTGTTTTAGGTTTTTGAAAAAATCAAAGAAAATAGTATTTTGGGAGATTTGTGTTTGTTCTTCATTTCTATTATCTTCAAGAGTTTTCCCAAGATTATTTCTTTGAGTCTTTGATTTCCAAACACCTAGTTTTCCACACTTGAGCTTATCTTCTATCCTATTCTATTTAGGATCTTTGTTTGTGGAAAAAGGAAAGAGGTTTGTGGTTGAAACATACCACTTGTTGTAAACCCTTGATTTCTTGTGTTGCTCCCTCTTTGGTAGAGGTTGAGGTTGTTGTATTGGGTTGGTGTTTGCTCCCTCTTTGGTAGAGGTTGAGATTGTGGTTTACTCCCTCTTGGTGAGGTGGAGTTGGAGTTGGTTTGTATCCCTCAAGTGTGAGGTGGATTGGTTGTTGTTTGGCTACGGGCCTACCCCTCGGTTGTGAGGCGGTGTTTGAGAGAGGAGTTCGGTATTCCTAGTGTTGTAACAAATCCTCCTCGGTGGAGGTTCCCTCGGTGGGAGATAGTGGATTGAAAATCCTTCACGGTGGTGAAGGCGGGGATGTAGAGCTAGGGGCTCGAACCTCAAAACATATCTTGGCCTTTGCGTTTGATCCATTGTCTCTCAACTCTCTCTTGTTTATTTGTGCAAAGCATCATTCATATCATTCATATCATTTATTGCTTGTGTTGTGCCTTGCATATTTCATATTGCCTATTCATATTATATGCTTGGTTGTTTGTGTGTGCCTCACTTGTACTTAACCACAAGAGCTTCACATAGCACCTCAACCCATATCTAGGGGAATCAAGAGGAGTTAGTCCAGAGCCCTTCACGGAGAATTCGGCTACACTTGTTGGTTGTATTAAGTGTGTTGCAAATTTATCTTTAAGCTTCCGCATTTAGCGCATTTAGTTTCTAGATTAGCATTTACACCTATTCACCCCCCTCTAGGTGTTTTTTCAATTGGTATCAGAGCCTACGCTCCTGATATTTAGGCTTAACATCCTAAGAGTGAGATCCTTGTTTGCTAGTCTATCATTTGCATTTATTTGTTTGCACACATATAGTTTGGACCCATGGACTTCATGACCCCACCTATGTTTGACCCTTCCAACATTCTTATTTGGAAGACTAAGATGTCCATTTACCACAAGCCCTAGGATATAAGGTTCACCTTGCCATTACCAAGGAATCCTACCTTAGTAATAGCAAGCATATAGAGGCCAATGCACTAGCCCTTGAGGCTATTAGAAGCACATTAAATAAAGAATATCTTATGCTTGCTTCTAACTTTGATTCCGCATTTGCAGTGTGGAACATGTTGACAACCACAACCACCTCCAAGTTTCAATTGCCTATCCAACAAGAAGAGGAGTCTAGTGGAGAATCCGAGTCACAATGCTTGATGGTCCAAGGGAATGACTCCCTTGAGGTACATTCGGAATCTCAACTAGATAGTGATGATTGTGCTAGTTCTTCAAATGATTATGTTGATGCTAATGCTTTAAATGAAGAACTAACTATTGTTTGTGAAAAACTAATTGAAAATATAATGTTTTGAAAAAGAAAAGTCTAGGCATTAATAATAAAAATAAAATTTGATTTCTAGACTTGATGTTGTCTTGCAAGAGAAAGAGGTGATTGCTAATGAGAGGGATTCATTAAAATCTCAACTTGATCTTGCACTTAAAGAAAATGAGTTTTTGAAAAACAATAATGATTGTGAAAATGTTTTGAAGAAAAATAAAATTTTAACTTCAAAAATTGATTTTGTTTTAAAGGAGAATGTTGCTTTGAAAAATAAATAATTTCTATTTCAAATGATTTAAATGTTTGTTTGAAGAAGAATGATTGTTTGCAAAATAAGATTGATTCTCATGTTTGCCATGCTAGGGTAGTTTCACCTAGTTCACCCCTTGCATGCTCCACTTCTTATTTGATTAAAAATGATATAAATGTTTTAAAGAAGAATATGGATTGTTTGGGCTCCACTTTGAGCCAATGTGTTAAGAGCCACACACGTTTGGAAACTTGGTTTCGAAAGAAACAAGTTCCATCTATTCATGCACACCCTCCACGGCATACACATGCTCCTCACGGACACCATCACACTATGTATGCTCATGTGTACACTTGTACACATTGTGGACGTAAGGGCCACCTTGCTAAATTTTACTTTGATCGTATACATGATGTTAATTTAGCAAATAAATTTGTTTGGGTTAGAGAAGGTACTAACCCCTATGGACCCAAAAGGATATTGGTACCAAAGACCACCCCTCTTATGTTTGATGTAGGTGTGGGCTCTCACATGACGTGAGAGTAGCGGTACCTTGGAGTGGATGCGTTCCGAGCTTCATGGCAATCAAGTGGATGCATCACTTTTAAGGGATGTTTGGTGGAGAGGACCACCATGTTTTGGAGACTAGAGAGGTGTCCTCATTAGTTTTGGTATCGAATCTCTAACTCCTTATTTATGTTTGCATGCTATTTCATGTTTATTATTTGTAGCATATTTTATTGTTTATATGATCATTATGAAAATGCCATGTTTATTAGACCATTGACATACATGTATAGTATTTGAGACACCCATGTTTAATATGGATTATTATTTTGTGTTCTCACCCTAGTTTAGCTATCATGTTTATCATAGGTTTAATAACATGTGGATTTGCATAATAATCATGTTTAAGATTTATCATGATGATTTTATCTTGTTTTATGCTTCATGCGTTGATTACATGTTTAGATGTTAGTTTTCATTAAAACTTGGTATATACTTGTACATATAGTGGGTCACAAATAAATCTATATATGTTTGGGCTTGAATGCTTATTTGTTCCCACTAGATGTGTTAGTATAATCTAGTTTTGATGATCCATGCATTTTAAACTTGTATTCCTATTTTTGGATTTGTTTTATGTTTATGTGTTTTCATTTCATGTATATGTTTATTTTGCCAAACTTTAAGATATACATGTATACCCCTTGAGTCATTTGCTTTTCATGCAAATCTTTATTTATGGACTCAATTGTGTTTAGGGATATGTATGTATACTTCTTGTGTTGACAAATCATACATATAACTTGAAATGACATTTGTTTTAATGAAAACTTAGCTTTTCATTTATGCTTTCATGCATTTATGTTTAACTTCATGTATATGTCTATTTTATCCAAACTATTATTATACATATACATCCTTTGAGCCACGTGCCTTAATGCATATATCTCTGTGGACTCGTTGTGTTTGGATATGTATGTATACTTTAGTTTGTATAGGACATACATATACCTTGAAGATTAAATAAGTTTTGATGATTTTTGTTTCAAGAAATATTGAGCTAAATTGAATACTTTCATGATCATGTTCTTCACATTGTATTTGTACACTCACATTTATTGTTTACCAATGTTTTGTTTTCATGAGTTATATTTATGCTTCATTGATTATAAGTGTTAGCTATTTTGTGAATTTCATGTTTTATGAAAAATAATCTTGTTTTATTCCTTACTTGAAGGATTTTGTACTAGTTAACAAAACTTTTCATTTTAACTAGTTCGTATTCTTCGTTTTGATATGAGTTATACCTTGACATTATTGTTGTTTCAATTGGTATCATTGGATTCTTTCAATTGGTATCAATTTTGATCTCCTTGTATACTCATATGTTATATGTATGTATGCTTTCAATTCCAATAGTATCAATTTCAATTGGTATCTATTTATTTTTCATACATATATGTTTTATTTGTGCTTATTATATCCCTATATCTTGAGCACAAATTTTGTTTATGCTAAGCTTGAGCTTTAACTTGGTTTCAATTGATTTAGTTTTCAATTGGTATTCTTAAACAAGCTTATGCATGTGTTTTGTTTGTATTTCATAAGGGGGAGAAAATTCGATTTTCATATTTCAATTGGTATTTGTATTTCCACTCCCTTGCTTTATGATAGAAAATAAAATTTTAAATTGATATCATACACTTAAAAAAAATACTCTATTTTGATATCAAGATGTTTATTTGAATGTTTTTAAATTGGTATCTCAAAATTTTGTTTTAAAAGATAAATTCAAAAGTTTTGATTTGTATTGCCTATATGCAAGGAGAGCTTAACATCTCTTCTACATATAGATTCATGATGAGTGTATCTTATATTGAGGAGCTTGACAACTCTTCTTTATGTGATACACGTGTGTAGGGGGAGCTTCACATCTTCTCTTATGCATTGCATATTATGTGTTATGTGAATTAGGGCTTGTCATCCCTTCTTCATGTAATGTATATGTGTAGGGAAGTTAACTTAGCGTCTTCCTTTTCATGAATGTATATAGCATTCGTTTATTGATCTATGTTTACTTTCAATTGGTATCAAGATGCTTCATTGACATATTTTCAATTGATATCTTAATTGATTGTCACCCCTATTGGTTTTATTTTTGTTTTAGACAAAGGGGAGAACATTATTTTTATTAACCCTTTTGTTGATTCATTGTTTCGAACAAAAAGGGGGAGGAAAATTTATTTGGTTTTGCTTTTACCCTTTATTGATGATTGATTCTTTGTATTAAAAAGGGTGAGAAGATTTTGTTTTGTTTTGGTTTTTACCCCTTTGTTGATGATTGACAAAAAGGAGGAGAAAGATTTTGAGTTTGTTTGAGTTTTATATATGCATCTTTATGTTTTTGCATATATTAAGTTTAATTTAGTTTAATTTTAATTGGTATCTAGAGTATGTTTTTGGTATCTAGAGCATGTTTTTGTTTCTGAACATTTCATTAGTATATAGAGCCTTTTTATTGTTTATGCATATCTATGCATTCATGTTTAAGAGCCTTCATTGCATATTCATTATGTTTATTTGTTTATGCATGAGTTAAGAGGGAGCTTCTTTGAAGCTTAACTTTAATCCATGCATATATAACTCCATGAGTTTTGTCATCATCAAAAAGGGGGAGATTGTTGGCCCGGAGGCCTTTCCTCTCTAGTTTTGATGATGATTAACTCATGTAGTTATGTTTACTAATAATCTTGTGATTTTAAATTCCAGATCATGTAGCAAGATATTAGTTGGTGATTGCTTCAACAAAGGAGTTTTGAAGCCTTTCACAAGTGATTCCTGTGCCCGAGCATCAAGATCATACCTTTGCACTCGGTGGATCACGTTTGGGATCGAGTCGGCTTGAAGATGAAGATCATCAAGAAGACTTATGTATCCTAGTTTTAGTTTAGTGTGTTTAGATCCATTTGTAAAGCTTAGAATAGTTGATATGCTCAAGTGCACAACACACACGTTTTGTGGATTTTAGTTTTCATGGATAGTAGATCAAAACAAGTTTAATTGGTTTATGTATAGCAGTTTCATTCTATACATGCATGCTTAACTTTTAAACAAACTTATTTTGACTTTCCTATTCATGTATTGAAAAATTCAAGTTTGATAAAATACAAGTTTTGGTTTTTGGTAAAAATGATAAAACACAAAAATGGTTTCATATGCTTGATATTTGAGTTGAAATGTTTATCACAAGTTTATATATCAATGCAAAATGATAAAACTATTTTTGGAGATTTTTTTAAAGACTTAAAAGAATTTTTAGAAATATTTTTACATGTTTTTCTGACCCAGTTTCTGACCCAGAACTGTGCTGACAGGCCACACCGGTCGACCGGGCGGTCGACCGACGTGCACAGACCTGTGCACGTCTGCTGGTACAGTGGGCCGGCCGACCGAGCGGTCGACCGGACCAGAGAGCCTTGCTCTCTGTATCTGGGCGGTCGACCGGACGGCCGACCGTAAAGAGAGACCTGCTCTCTGTATCTGGGCGGTCGACCGTACGGTCGACCGAGATGGCCCAACGGTCATATTTCTGACCGTTGGCGGTCGACCGAGCGGTCGACCGCAAGCCTGTCAGGCTGACAGATCAGCCTAACGGCTAGTTTTCTGTTGGGGCTATAAATACCCATCACTTCATGGTTTTTGACAGGATTTTTGACAAGAAATATTTCCTACTTTCTGAAGTGTTTTTTAAAGATTTCAAAAGTGTTTTTGGGCTTTTAACTTCCAATCTTATTTGTTTTAGGTTTTTGAAAAAATCAAAGAAAATAGTATTTTGGGAGATTTGTGTTTGTTCTTCATTTCTATTATCTTCAAGAGTTTTCCCAAGATTATTTCTTTGAGTCTTTGATTTCCAAACACCTAGTTTTTCACACTTGAGCTTATCTTCTATCCTATTCTATTTAGGATCGTTGTTTGTGAAAAAAGGAAAGAGGTTTGTGGTTGAAACATACCACTTGTTATAAACCCTTGATTTCTTGTGTTGCTCCCTCTTTGGTAGACGTTGAGGGCGTTGTATTGGGTTGGTGTTTGCTCCCTTTTTGGTAGAGGTTGAGATTGTGGTTTACTCCCTCTTGGTGAGGTGGAGTTGGAGTTGGTTTGTATCCCTCAAGTGTGAGGTGGATTGGTTGTTGTTTGGCTACGGGCCTACCCCTCGGTTGTGAGGCGGTGTTTGAGAGAGGAGTTCGGTACTCCTAGTGTTGTAACAAATCCTCCTCGGTGGAGGTTCCCTCGGTGGGAGATAGTGGATTGAAAATCCTTCACGGTGGTGAAGGCGGGGATGTAGAGCTAGGGGCTCGAACCTCAAAACATATCTTGGCCTTTGCGTTTGATCCATTGTCTCTCAACTCTCTCTCTTGTTTATTTGTGCAAAGTATCATGCATATCATTCATATCATTTATTGCTTGTGTTGTGCCTTGCATATTTCATATTGCCTATTCATATTATATGCTTGGTTGTTTGTGTGTGCCTCACTTGTACTTAACCACAAGAGCTTCACATAGCACCTCAACCCATATCTAGGGGAATTAAGAGGAGTTAGTCCAGAGCCCTTCACGGGGAATTCGGCTACACTTGTTGGTTGTATTAAGTGTGTTGCAAATTTATCTTTAAGCTTCCGCATTTAGCGCTTTTAGTTTCTAGATTAGCATTTACACCTATTCACCCCCCTCTAGGTGTTTTTTCAATAATCTGATGTTTGTGGGTAACATGGCTGCAAACCCTCACGAGACTATAACTCGTCTTGCAGGGTAACTTGGAGGTTTAAAGGCTTGTTACATATGCTCGATGCAATCATGGTCCTAAAAAAAGTAATATATATATATATATATATATATATATATATATATATATATATATATATATATATATATATATATATATATATTATATATATATAATATATATATATAAAGAGAGTTAATTTTTAATAAAAGTTTGCTTGAGGACAAGCATAGATTAGGTTTGGAGGTATTTGATGTATCTAATATTTACTATTATTTAATACTTTTATAGAGTGAATTTATGAGTTAAATTGTGTAAAAGAAGCAAAGATATATTGAATTTTGTGATCTGCAAGTTTTGCAAAAGCACAAACAAAGTTCCAAGTTTGGGAGACTTTGAAGCAATTTATCAGTAGCCCAAGGCACAGCCGCACACACAAAAGACAACATGCCATAGGCGCAGCACACAAGGCACAAGGGGCAACAACACAAGGGACAGTGCAACTCAGACAAGAGAAAAAACTCAAGACAAAAAGGAAAAGGTCATCAGGCAAAGCAACAAACAGTTGGCAGGCACTCAAAGCCAATAGCAGTTAAGAACAGTTCAACCTAGCCAAAACAGAAATTCAAATCAATCCCCAATATGCAAGCAAAATCTAAATCCCAATTTTAGCCACAATCAAACCAGTGGGTCTGGCCGAGTTCAAAAGGAAAAAATTCGCAAGAGATAAGGAGAAATTTTATCAAAGTCAATGAGATTCGAAGAGATAGCAACAAATCCAATTCAGCTGACTCAAGCTCCCTGGTATATGGATAAAGTTGTTGAAGAGATAGCAACCAATTCAACAACAACTATAGAGATGGAGAAGAGCTCGGCTAAAAGAAGGCGCTTAGATCTGGAACCAACGAGGCTAGCGGGGGAGATTAGAACCAGAGAGCAGGATTTCGCAGCGCATATCAGAGCCAGAGAGGAACTAGCAGCAGAGGCTTGCAGCTGAGCAGAACACCTGCAGTTCAGAGAAGAAGAGGGAGTTCACAAGTCAGAGTTCAGAAAAGAATGCTAAGCTTTTGTCTTTCCTTTTTTCTCTCTCTTTTTAGTTACAAGTTGTACTGGATATTGCAATGAAATTAATTGAACTATTTATACATCATGCCATTCTTGTGAAAATTATGTGCGAGTAAAAATTCTTTTTCGGTGATGAAGCTTGAATGCATTGGTTGTTTCAATTAATTTATTTTAGATGATTGGATCCATGTTACATCTTTTTGATGTTTTGATTAATTGAATTCGAGATATGTTATGCCTAAAAATTAAATACGAGATAACTTATGCCTAAGAGATATTTTTCATCATTTATTTTATTTCACCAATACTGAGATACTTTATGACTATTGATATTTATAAAATATTACAATAGATAAGATATGCTTAGGTAAGTGGAATTAACTAGCATGATTTCAAGATTCCAAGCCAGAAATTCAAGTGGATTCTAATCACAAGTTTGTTTTGAATTGATTCATCTCCCACATGATAATTGCTCTAATTGGATTAGTTTTCAAAATCTTTATTTAGAATTTCAACATAAATCTTTGTGTGGATTCGACTTGGTCTTGCTGCTTTACTTGTGTTTGATAGTTCAGATTAAACTTTTAGAGTTATATCATTTTGTTGATTTAATGACAACAAATTTAAAGCGAGATGTAAAAATAGTCTCTCTTTTGAGGCAAAAGGGGATACGTGTTAAGAATTGTGCAAACAAATAGTCTCAGATTGGCTAGACATGGGAATGATATTGGGTATATAAGAATTTGGGCTACTCCACCTAGAAGGCTAATCTTTTAAGATTTTGCCCAAAGTCCTTATAAGTGATATTAGAGCCATGCTCCTAACTTAGCCAAGTATGTAAGATCCCCAAGGGCGTAAAAGACGCGGGTGCAAAAAAAGCGCGATGGGCTCCATTTAAGTTGGATCTAAAAAAGATTGAGCTATCGAGGCTGTTGTGGTGCCCCAGGTGCTTCACGTAAGATGTGTTGTTGTCAACGCATTGAAGAGAAGTGACCTCAATTGAGCGTATAATTTTTCGGGGTGAGAAAGATCGACTAGCAGGGAGACCCAACTTTTTGTTTGAGGGGAGATTGTTAAGAATTGTGCAAACAAATAATCTCACATTAATTAGAAATGTGGATGGTTTTAGGTATATAAGGATTTGGGTTACTCTACTTAGAAGACTAGTATTTTGAGATGGTGTCCCAAGTCCTTACAATACATCATTTCAAAAATATTAAAATTTTCTTTGTTTGATTACTGGAAGCAACAGAAGTAATTAGTGTTGGCCCAAGGTTACAATCACCCATGTTTAGTGTATTTTGATGATTACAAAACATATTAGTTATTTGTACTAATATTATTTATTGTTTAAGTGTGTTTCAGGGTTCTAACTCTACTAAAAGGTTTACACCCTAAAAGAAAGTGTTTTGGGCTCAAGTCAACTCAAAGTGGGCTCAAGACTCAAGTGTTGAAGACCTTGATGGTGAAAAGCCCCCTTGAAGCACTTGTAGTACTTAGAACTAATGTAAGAATTAGAATGTTAAAGTTTGAGTGTAGGATATTGGCTCTAGGATACACACACACATTTTGGTTTTGTTAAAATGTTGTTTGACACGGAAAAGGGGGCTGGAGTAAAATTTCCTTGAATCAGATGAAAAATTACAGCCGGCTTAATCTTCCGGTTACAAGGGAGGGAGAATATTGAATCTTGAATTCTCCCTTTGTTTAGTGCTGGGTTCTTCGGTGGCGGTGGAGAGTGAATCTTGTTCTCCGTTGACCAGATGACCGTTCTGGACCGTCGAGGGATCTTCTCCTTGGCAGGTAGAGGGAGTAACTCAGCCCCGTCCACCAAAACTCTAAAAGAGAAGGTAGGCGAAGAGCAACTTGTACGCAGCAAGCTGGCTTGAAGAGTCGAGCTCTCTCTCTCTGTTGATGATCTCTCCCTCTTTTTTCCTCTTCTCGAATCTCTCTGTCTGTGTTGATGATCCCCCCTCTTTAATAGTGACGGGACTATTTATAGGGCTTTTAGGGGGTGATCGTGCCCCCTAAAAGTGCTCCACGATGAGGGCCAACTTCCCCGCTACATGGGCGGTGGATGGCGCCATAATCGGGGTGGTTACAACCAAGGTGGGGGCACCTTGTTGCTGAGACGCGGGCGTTGAGCCAACGCGCCTTGATGCTGAGACGCGGGCGTTGAGCCAACGCGCCTTGATGCGGAGACGCGGGTTTGGACTTTCGCGCCTTGATGCTGAGACGCGGGCGTTGAGCCAACGCGCCTTGATGCTGAGACGCGGGTGTTGAGCCAACGCGCCTTGATGCGGAGACGCGGGCGTTGAGCCAACGCGCCTTGATGCTGAGACGCGGGTGTTGAGCCAACGCGCCTTGATGCGGAGACGCGGGTTTGGACTTTCGCGTCTTGATTGTCACATTTAGCCTTGCGCCTGGATCTTGGATCTCTGCGTTTTGGTGGCTTGTCTTGGTGATTTTTAGACAGCCTACAGGACCCCCTCCAAAGTTTTTGATATTCCGCAGTTAACTGGGACGGATTTCGAAATACTTTGGACTCTAGCTGAGTTCGCCTTCGTGACTAGACTATTGATGTTTCGGGTTTAATCTTATCTGGAGTTGGTCTTCATGAGTGTACTATTGAACTCTTTGAAGCCACCGGAGTTGATCATGTTGAGTGTCTAGATGCACAGTCTAAACCTCCCCGATTGTTTTTTAGTCTGTCATTGATGCGCTTTAAGCCTGGAGTGGTTGGTCTTCTGCTTGTGCCAGTGTACTGTTGAACTGATTCGCAGAAGCAGGGACTGAACGCAGGTTCCTTTTTTGAAAAGCAGAGACGAGGCTGCTTTAAAGACGCGACTTCTTAGCGAGATGGAAACGCGACTGATCTTCACAAGGCAGACGCGATGTTCAGCTGAAGACGCGAACTTCGGAGAGACGCATCTCTTGAATATAGACGCGATTGTCTAGGCGAGATGGAAACGCGACTGATCTTCACAAGGCAGACGCGATGTTCGGAGAGACGCATCTCTTGAATATAGACGCGATTGTCTAGGCGCATTTATGGCGATGCTGACGGGGCAAGGCTATCGAAGAGACATGGCCGTCAGGTGCGAGTCCGTGCCACGTCATGATTGCGCTGCCAGTTGGCCTGGGGAACCGACGGGATTCACCTTTTGGCGCGCGGATTTCTTGGCTCATTAAATGATCCGTGCCACGTGTCGAGTGACGATTCGCTGCAGGGTCGTGGCGCATGATCTTCTCTGTGCGTTAAAGTGATTCTGTTCCACGCGTCGAACAGAGATTCGCTGCAGGGTCGTGGCGCATGATCTTCTCTGTGCGTTAAAGTGATTCTGTTCCACGCGTCGAACAGAGATTCGCTGCAGCATTCATTGGGCCATACGCTGCGTATCTTTGCGAATCCCTGAGCCTATAAAAGGCCACATTTGGGAGATTCCTCTTCTTCTCCGAACGCATTCGCTGATAAAATTAAGCAAGAGAACTTCCTCTTCAGTTCCTTTGTTTGAACCTCGGATCAAATTAGCCATGGCACCCAAGACCAAACCAACTGCCTCTTCTTCAAAGGCGGCCGTCGCCGAGGCCCAGAGGGGCAGCTCCTCCTCTGCACAGGACGTCGTTCTCCCAGGTCTCCAAGGTAAAGGCCTTTTAGGAGGAAGTTTCGCCATTAAAGAAAGTTCAAAGAACTTTTAAGAACCCTTAACACGCGAATTTTAAATCGTGTTTGATTCCCAGACGCAGTCTTTGGGTTGATAACCGAGGCGCGGGTTTGGACCCTCGCGCCCTTGAGTCCTGCGCTTCAGATTCTTCACTTAGAATATTTTCTATTTGTGAAGGGTTCAGACGCGGACTTAGTTTACAGAACGCGGATTTGATCCTTGCGTTCTGTTTTATGAATCTGGCACCCGAGTCCAAGCACTTCGACATCTGGGGATGTGAAAGGAAGGGAGTTACCCTCCTTAACTTCTGGCGATTATGGTGATGGAAGGGTTAAGGTGGATAACTCCCTTCTTTTCGCACCCCAGAAGTGACATCAAGGAGAATGTTGTGGAGACGCCGATCCTGCAGGTCTGGACGCGGATTTGATAATTCTTGCGTCCAATGCCTCTTCTGCGTGGATACGCAGGTCTGGACGCGGATTTTATAATTCCTGCGTCCAGTGCCTCTTCTACGTGGATGCGCAGGTCTGGACGCGGATTTGATAATTCCTGCGTCCAGTGCCTCTTCTGCGTTCGTCTGGACTAGGAACTTAGATTTCACCAAGTCCTTTTGATGAGACGCGGCGTCAATCACAGAGTGAGACGCGGTCTTGATCCATAAAGTGAGACGCGGCCGTTAGTCCATGGAGTGAGACGCAGCGTCAATCTCAAGGTGAGACGCAGCTCTGAATAACGCAAATATGTTTTGCGCAGATCGGGCAAGCGCAAGAGACGCAGCCTTGTCTGCTGAAGGGACGCGGCTTTCCCATCTGCGTTTAATGCAACCTGACTTAAAAGAGTTTAGGAGATCTTTGAACATCAAGTCTTCGCTGTCGACTGGGATTCTGGGTCGTTCGTTGCTTCCCAAGGCAGTTATCCACGCGTCGGCCTCTCAATGAATTTAGGCGTTAATGCTCTTGCATGCAGAACCGACGCTGGCGGTTGAAAAACCGGCGCATTTCGACGGTTTCCAAAGCAGCGTTCCACGCGTCCGTTTTTTGATTGGGCTTTGACAGTCGTGCGCGACGGTTCCGATTGATGCCCCATTAATGACAGTTATTAGGGACTGCCTATAAATAGAGTGCACCCTCTCCCTCTTCAACAATCCAACTTAGACTGTTTTCATTTGTTTTGCTCCGAGAGAAGTCTCGCCTTCTTTAGAGTTTCTGACAGAGATCTGTCTCCATGGGTGATGGTGACTCTGTGGATGAAGATGACCCAAAGCTCTCAGGCTTCTGTCTGGTCTCTTCAGGAGGAAAAGCCTCTTGGATCATCTTGTGCACCTGCGTTTGGACGCGGAAAGGCCAGCCCTGGATAGAGGTCTCTGCTGGTATGTCACCCCGATGATGTCCATAGCCTGTATTTTGGCATAGCCATCTGAATGAAATCCTGGTGCATTCCTATTCTGGAATTTGTGCTGGTGACTTGAACTTTTCTGAACGCGGGCTCTTGACGCTGGCTTTGCTCATGGCTATTGCCTTGGCGCGTTTCAGACCTGAATCTTGCAACTCCTGTTCACCCAACAGAGAGATGGCAATTTTCGGCGTTCTGAAGTTTTTCGCGTCTTGTGCATCAAGCGCGGGTGCAAACTGAGGCCGCGTTTGAATCCTGTGCGTGGCACAGTTTTGACTCGCGTCTGTTTCTGCCGACGCGGTAGTTTGACCGTGCGGGTTGTTCCCGCGTCTGAAGTCTTCAATGACTGCCGCGTCTGTCACTTAGTTTTCTTTTGTTAAAGTATACTAAGTTCCAGATTTTCTGATTCTCTTATTTGTTCTTTGCAGGTTCGCTGGTCCCCTGGAAGAATGCTTCAACCGGCGAGCTTGTTCAATGTTCACCTATGAGAGAAATATTATGGTCCTCGTCACCTATGAGAGAATATAATATGTCTCTGACGAGGACCCAGATCTCGCCAAGGTCTCTTCAGATCTTCTGCACCAACCATGTCTGATGGCAAGAGATGGTCAGGTCAAGTATGACGGCGAGGAGGTTCCGGCGGTTGCGGTGGCGGAAAGATCCTCTTCCTCTCCCTACTCCAGAAGTGACATCGAGGACACTCCGTTGGATGGCCTGCTGGGGAAAGGGATGGTGATGAATGAAGGGTTGCAGGACTTTCTGCTGCCACCGGACCTCAAGAACACCATTGCTCTTAGCTTAGTCAGCTAGAGCGCTTTCAGAGTTTGGCGTTGTTGCCATGGTGCAACCGACTCCAATTGTCGTCACAGTCGGGCATTTTCCCGGACATCATGTATTTGGAATCAGATGCGGCTTCAAGGAGCAAGTACGGCCTCTAAGAGAGAGAGGGACTTCTTTATACTCCTTAATTGTAACACTCAATCTTATTGTATAAGAGAGCGTTTTGTATCACTTTCATATGCTTGAATATCAATAAAAGTGACACTTTTCTTTTTGCCTCTTTCTGTTGTCTTGAATGTTTTGTTTTAGAAGCAAAAGAATGATTTTGGTGGACCCGCCACTTTATAAAAGAAAGTGACAGGGGGAATGCGTACTCCCAGAGAAGGTGAACTTTTGTCAAATGTCTGGGATTGACTTGATTCAAGGTCAGCTGGGGAATTTGATAAAACATTGTCAGCGGTGTAATGTTAACCTAACAATGTCTTTAGGTGACCTGTTATTCTGTTGAAGAGAATAACAAGTGAAACTAGACCCGCGAGGAATCTAGTAAAGCTTTTACCGTTAGAGGTGTGATATTAACTTAACGGGTTGGAGATAGTCTTGTCAGAAGTGTGGTGTTAACTCGACAAGGATGTGAGTCAGAGGTGTGATATTAACTTAACTCAGAATGTCACTGTCATAGGTGTAATGTTTAACTTAACAGTGAGGTAATGCTAGAGGTGTGATGTTGAACTTAGCATTGGTCATCTCGACTTAGACGAAGAAGTCGAGGAAAGGTTATGGCCATAGGTGTATTGTTGAACTTAGCGATGACTCGGATGCTAGAAGTGTAGTGTTAACTTGGCATCGTCCATTTCAGCTTCGATACGGAAGTCTGAAGAAAGGTGACTATCAGAGATGTGATATTAACTTGACAGGCACTCGATGTACTGCTTAGAGGTGTAATGTTAACTTAAACAGTAGTTTGTCAGAGGTGTAACGTTAACTTGACAAGAATTGGCTCGTGATAAGAGCAATTTGAGGACCTGTCATTCTATTGATGAGAATTGACAAGTGGAATTTGAAATGCCAGAGGTATAGTGTTAACTTGGCAAATTTGAGAGTTTGTTACTCTATGCAGAGTTAACAAGCAAAGTTTATACTCGACAAAGAGTATTCATTACCAGAGGTATAGTGTTAACGTAGTAATGATTGCATTTTGTGGTCCTACTATTCTATGGACGAGAATTGGTAAGGGATTTTGGAGGAAAGAGTGGACTCAAGTCCACTTAGGATTTTTAGCAAACCCTCAGCTATCAACGGGTTGACATGCCTTTACCAACTACCGTTTGAGTTGGGCTAGCCATGCTATTCCCTTAGCATGATGAGTTGTCGAAGACTTATGTTGGGCTTAAAGGCCAACATTTTCCCCTATCCTTAGCCGTCGAGGGCGTCGGATCAAATGGGAACGTGTCCCTTAGGATTTTTAGCAAATCCTCAGCTGTCAACGGGTTTGACATGCCTTTACCAACTACCGTTTGAGCTGGGCTAGTCATGCTATTCCCCTCAGCATGATGAGTGGTCGAGGATTTATGTCGGGCTTAAAGGCCAACATTTTCCTCTATCCTTAGCCGTCGAGGGCGTCGGATGTTTGATCAGAGGTGTACTTTTAACTTGATCGGAGGAAGAGTACTATTAAGGATAGTACTTCTTCAAGAATTTGTCATTGATCGGCATCATGAGTGTATCGCCATTTGAAGTTATGAGGCGATATGACCCATTTGAGTAGACTGACTCTACCACAAATGGTCCTTCCCATTTGGGTTGAAATTTTCCTTTTGTCTTGTGCGTCATGACCATAGGTCTTCGGACGGCTAAGACAAGGTCGCCTTTCTTGAAAGTTCACATTTTAACTTCTTGTTGAAGGCTCTGGTGATACGAGCTTGGTAAAGCTCGATTTGTTGGGCCTGCAAACGCTTGTCGTCTAAGGCTTCCAACTCCTGGAGTCGCTGCTGATGCTTCTCCTCAGTTGTCATTTCCGCTGTCAAGGCGACGCGTAGAGAGGGAATTTGAATTTCCAGTGAAAGGACGGCTTCGCATCCGTATACCAAGGAAAATGGCGTGGCTTTAGTTGGGGTTCGCACCGTTGTGCGGTAGGCCCATAAGCATTCACCCAGCTTGTCGTCCCAGTCCCGTTGACTTTTCGAGACAAATTTCTTGAGAAGCTTGCCAATAGTCTTGTTGAAGGCTTCTGCAAGACCGTTAGTAGCAGGATAGTATGCCGTTGAGGACACACTCTGGATTCTGAACTTAGCGCAGAATCTCTGGAAAGCCTGGCTGATGAACTGGGGTCCATTGTCATGGATGATACGCCGAGGCACACCGAAGCGGTAAATAACGTGATGTTTCACGAACTTGATCACGTTAGAAGATTTTACCTCTTTCAAAGGGATAGCTTCGGCCCACTTTGAGAAGTAATCGGTTATCGCTAGAATGAACCGATGTCCTTTCGATGATGGTGGGCTGATAGGGCCAACCACGTCCATCCCCCACATTTCAAACGGCCAAGTAGAGGTCGTAGAGTGGAGGTACCCTGGTGCTTGATGGATGAAATCGCCGTGTATTTGGCAGGCGTGACATCTCTTAGCATAAGCGACAGCATCGGCGATCATCTTGGGCCAATAGTAACCCAACCTTTGGAGTCGATGTGCCAATTTCGGGCCAGGTTGATGAGCTCCACAAGTACCATCGTGGGCTTCTTTCAATACTCCTTGGGCTTCTTTTGATGAGAGGCATCGGAGCAGGATCCCGTCATGCGATCGACGATACAATGTTCGCGAAATCGCATTATAGTAGAATTTGGGGGCTTTCCTTCGGATGGCAGCCGCTTCCTTGGTGTCCTCAGGCAGGATGCCGTACAAGACATAGTCGATGTAGGAGAATCGCCAGTCTTTAAGCTCTAGACCGGTTGACACTTCAAGTGTTTCCTTGTCGTGATGATCTCCCGTTGACCCTGGGCAGTCTCCGAGTGAAATTTTTGGACAGTACAGGTCGTGGCTATAGACGAATACTTTCTCCATTACTCCAGCTGGAAGGGCTAAGGAGGCAGCAAGGGATGCAAGTGCATCTGCATGCGCATTTTGCCTGCGCGGTACATGGTCGATGTAGAAGTTTGAAAACCTCTCGACCATGTGGATTGTCGCATTGTAATAGGGTACTAGATCTTCATGTCTGACCTCATACTCTCCGCGAACTTGGCTGACGATGAGTTTAGAATCACCGTACGCCTCGAGATTTTTAACGCCAATCTCATCGGCGAATTGCATCCCAATCAAAAGAGCGTTGTATTCTGCCACATTGTTGGAGCAGGGCTCAGTCAGTGAGACAGCTCGGGGAATCACATAATTTTGTGGGGAGACGAGTACCACTCCTACCCCCGCTACTACGTGTCCCTTTGGGCTTGTCCTTGATGCACCGTCGAAGAAAAGTTGCCATACTTGACTTTCGAACAACGTCTGAGTCAGGCAGACTTCGGCGGCCTCGTCTGGGAGATCCTCATAGAGTTTGACTGCCCTTGGATCTGGGTGTTCAGCTAAGAAGTCCGCCACCGCTTGTCCCTTAATAGCCTTTTGTGGCAGAAAATGCATCTCATATTGTGATAGCAATATGGCCCATTTTGCCAGCCGGCCATTTAGTGAAGAAGGCTTTGTCATAAGTAACCTCAAAGGATTGACTTTGATATGACATTTATAGTTTGGCCTACCAGATAGTGTCGCATTTTCTGGATAGCGAACACTAGTGCCAAACATTCCTTCTCGATCGGGTTGTACCGGTGTTCGGCTCCGATCATTGTTCTACTCAGATAGTAGATTGCCTGTTCTCGTCCTTGTTCATCATTCTGAGCTAGTAGAGCTCCCAGGGAATGATCCATTGCTCGGACGTACACCAGGAAAGGCTTTCCGGACACCGGAGCTGCAAGAACTGGTGGTTGGGTGAGGTAGTGTTTGATCTCCTCAAATGCTTTTTGACAAGCGTCGTCCCAAATGAATGAAACACCCTTTTTCATCAGCTTGGCGAAGGGTTGGCATCTCCCGGAAAGGTTTGATATGAACCTGCGGATGTACGCCAATCGTCCTTGTAATCCCCTGAGCTCCTTGAGGCTTCTGGGGGTTGCATCTCTTGGATAGCGCGGACTTTCTCCGGATCCAAATGGATTCCTGTGGAAGTCACAACAAATCCTAGGAATTTGCCACTGGCTACCCCCAGGAAGGATTTGGTGGGGTTCATCTTCAATTGATGAGCCCGCATGATGTCGAAGACCACCTTCAGGTCTGCTATGTGATCACCTTTAGTGCGACTTTTCACCGCGATGTCATCGACATAGCATTCCACCGTTTTCCGCATTTGCTGATGGAAAATGGCGTTCATGGCCCTTTGGTATGTTGCCCCTGCATTTTTCAGTCCGAAGGGCATGACGGTGTAGCAATATACTCCTAGAGGAGTCCTGAAGGAGGTGTGCTTTTCGTCGTCAGGATACATTTTGATTTGATTGTATCCTGAGAACCCGTCCATGAAGGACATTCGTTCGAATCCACAAGTATTGTCAATCATGACATCTGTGATTGGCAATGGGAATTCGTCTTTGGGGCAGGCCTCGTTCAGATCACGGAAGTCGATGCAGATCCGGATCTTCCCATTCTTCTTGGCGACGGGGACGATGTTGGCTACCCAGTCGGGATGTTGTTCTTCCCGGATGAAGTCAGAATCGATGAGCTTTCTAACTTCTGATTGAATTGCTTCCATTATTTCGGGACGGAACCGTCACTGCTGTTGTTTGACAGGTTTTACGTCCGAATTGATGTTGAGGCGGTGCATGGCCACTTGTGGATCAAGCCCTGGCATGTCCTCATAGTTCCAGGCGAAGACATCTATATACTCTTGTACAAGAGATATTAGATCCTTCTTCTCTGGAGACGACAGGCCGTCACTTATGAAGATGGGCTTGGGGTTGGCCTCATCTCCTAGGTTGATCTGAACAACCTTGTCTTCTGTGGGTGGCTCACGCTGTTCAAAGCGGATATCCCAAAGAGCATTCAAATGTTTGATCCAAGGATCTGTATCAGGTTGGATCATTTCTTCATCTTCATCTTCCAGATGGCCTGTTGAAACCATGTTTACTGAAAGCCCTTTGAAGATGTTGCCGACACTGACATCTGACTCCCACGATGACGTGTCTGAAGAGCAATCGTGACTTGACGACTCTCGAGAATCAGAGGCTGATGGGACTGGAGTTGATACATAGCCCAACCCCCTGCGCGTCCGATGATAATAATCGGGGGCCTTCCCTTTTGGCACAAAGGATCGAAATAGCGTCCTCCTTCCTTTGCCGAAGGTCAACGCGGGCTTGTTGGTTAGATCGTACCCCATTTGCTTCATCATTCTGAGCGCTTTCGATTCATAATGGTCGAGCTGAGGGGATTCCTCCTCGCTTTCCGATTCTTCGCGGGGCATCGGTTCAGACGAGATTCGCCCGAAAAGTATTGGTCTTTGGCCTTTTCGTCTTGCCGGAACCAAGAATATAGATTCCTGCGCATCGCCATTATCCTGGTATGTCCCGAAAGGTGATTTTACTGGTACATGCAATGATGTCAAAGCATCCATTGCCGACCAGATGTCATCGTCTACGTCGGTAGTAGTATCCGACGGTATTGAATCGGATGCACACGCAGAAAAATATTCAAAGTCTAAATTTTCATTAATATACCAACCGCCTGCATCGTCGGTGGTATTATCAACATCGAGCTTATTAGTGCTCTTTACAAGTGGTTCTAACTCCCACAGGCACTTTTCTTGCTCGGGCTCAGTGTCAGCCTCATTACCAGAGTCTGGCGCCTCCAGTTGCGGGGTTTCATCCACCGGATCCTGATATAAAAGGGAATCCGTGAAATAATTCTCGACTCCCTTGAACGGATACCTTTCAGCAACCAACGTTTGCACCTTCCCACTCGCGTCACTGTATTTCATGACTTGGTGAAGAGTGGAGGGAACGATGGAGTTGCGGTGGATCCATGGTCGTCCCAGCAGCAGATTGTAGGAAGTGTCGGCATCGATGACGTAGCATGTCACCTCCGACTTGAGGCTCCCAATCTGGCACTTGAGCTTGATCTTCCCCATCGGACGGGTGCCGTTGGCATTGAACCCGTAGATGGTCGTCTGTGTAGGGCTCAGACGGTGGGTAGGGATGCCGAGGTGTTGCATGACTCGGCGGGGCATAATGCTCAATGCGGACCCTGGATCTACCTGAATGCGGTTCACCTCAGATGATCCGATGTAACCTGTGAAGTACAGGGGTCGATCATGCTTCCCTTTCACCTGCATATCATCTGCCGTGAAGGTGATGCAGGGGGCATTCTGGGAAGCGTGGAGGCAATCCTCTACATCTTCCTTCTTCGGCACCTGGGTCATGAAGACCTCAGCATTTGCCAGAGCTTCTTGCAGAGCTTCCCTGGTCGACTTTGATAGTCTAAGAAGTTCATACAAGGTAATGCGTGCCGGAATGTTGGCCAGCTGAGCCAGGACATCAAAGCGGTAAGGTGCCGAAGACCCTTCCGCGATGCCTCTTTGAGGGGCTCGAGAGAATCGAGTCTCCTTCTGCTTCTCCACAGGTGGCTTCGTGGAGGGCCTAGTTGGCTCTGCAGCCGGTTGCGGAGGGTTTACCGCCACTTCGCCGTACTGCTTCAAGTAGGGTTGACCCGAACGAGTTCCCGTCATCGGTTGATTGGGTTCTGCGGCCAAGACTATTGTTTCCTCTTCTGAATCAGTCAGTGAGGGAACATCATCCTCTGCTTCTCGGGAGGAGGCACATACCACATGGCAGGACGAAGCTTTTGCCTTGCCTTTGGACTTCCTGTTGGTCACAGTAGTCCACTGCTGTTCATCGACGAGGTCAGGGTGGACCCACATGGTTTCCCCCTGAGGTGTAGGGACGGCTACCAAGCCCTTCTCCTGTTGCTGGTGAGGGTCTGTGTTGACCACTCTTAATTCTCCCCTTGGGATAGGAGTTACCACCGCAGGCGCTGGAGGTTGTCTCCCGAACTGGAGAACCGACGTCACATTGGCCGTCACCTTCTTCTGCTATGGTCGGAGTTTTAACACCTCCGCGTCAATCAGAGCCTGAAGAATGTCCTTGAAGACGTAGCAGCTTTTGGTAGGATGTCCCAACATCCTGTGGTACATGCAGTAGTTAGGATTGTCGGTCTTGCCGACTTCCTCCGGGCGCCTAATTTCAGGGAGCTTCAGTCGATTGCTCTTGTTGAGTAGCTTGAAGAGCGAATCGACGTGTTCCTCCTTGAAGGAATACTGCTTGTTGGGGCGTGGCTGGCTTGAAGAGCCACTTGCCCTGCCCGTTTGAGGTTTGGTGGGAGATTTGGTCTCCGTCGCCAAATTATCCTTCCGCTTCGTCTGGAGGGAGGTGTCTGGTGCCGGTGCACGCCTTTTCGACCTTTCCGGCCGCAGCTTGCCTTCCTCTGCCCTGACACGGGCAACAATCTCCTCAGCCTGTTCACCTTGTTGGACTAACTGCTTCCAGGTGCGGCTTTCAGCAACTCCTATTTGAGCAAGGAGTGAGGTTTGGAGATTGTGGCGGCATGTTTCCACCAGGGTGGCCTGGGTCATACCGCTTGGGCACCGGAGTGCCGTGTTCCGAAATCTTTCCACGAAAGATTTGACGGACTCCCCTCTCCGCTGTTTGGTAGCTAAAAGGGTGGGCATCGTGACTTCGGAGTCATCTTCGAAGAAGCGTGTTAAGAACAGCTTCTCCAGATCCCCCCAGTTCTTGATAGAACCCTCCGGGAGCTTCATAAACCACTCAAAAGCCAACCCTTTCAGGGTGCCGATGAACAGTCGCGCCAGGATGGCGTCATTATCTACTACATTCCCGGTCTAGGATTTGAAGTAGTAGATGTGCTGGTTGGGTGACCCCTTCCCGTCGAATGCTTGGAGGGTTGGAGCCTTGAACTTAGGAGGGTATGGAACTAAGTCCCACTCAGCCGGATAGGGCCGGACCACTCCAGCTTCTTGGAGGTCCTTGCGATTGGCAAGGGCCTCGAGGCGTCGTTCCAATTGACTCATCCTCTTAGCATGAGTCCTCTCCTGGTCTTGGTCGCTTCTTGCCTGCGACGAGGGCTTGGACACATCCGAGGTAGATCGTCGTGTCTCGTCGGAAGGTTCGGAGGGTGGGCTTCCTCCCTTTCTCCCTTTCCCCTTCGGCCGTCTAGGAGGAGATCTCGCTCTTTCTTCAAGCAATTTCTCAAGCATATGCTTGAGGGAGTCAATGGATCTCTGTTGAGAGGCGATTATATCCATCTGGCGCTTCTGCGTCTGCTCTAAACGCCTGGCCGTCTCCTCAGGAGTGTCTGCCATGTAGGCGGAAGCCTCCTTCTCGACGGAAGAGTTTGAAGCCTGCGACTCCACTACAGCGGAGTGAGAATCACCCATTCTAATGCCGCGGGCTAAGGCATTATAGTCAATTGGGGGAATGGTCCCCGTCCGGGTGCGAGTGTGTTGATACACCCCTTCCGGCTCAGAGTCAGATTCCTCTGAGTTGACCATTGGTTGTTTTCCCTTGCTTCTGCTAGTCATGTTTGCAGTAAGCTCCGGGTATTCAACATCTGAAAAGGTTCTCCTTCTGTGGGAGCGTCTTCTTTTGGCTGACGGGGGAATCAGGGTCAGCTGTCTGATTAAGGACTGCTGGTGCATGCCTGATCCATAATGGCATCCAGAGAGCATATGGATGAGCTGTTGACAGCAGCATGACGAAGTGGCTTGATTGGCACTTCTTTTCCTTGTCAAATAATCCCTCAAATCCGTGGGAGGGGGATTAAAGAGACTGGTCTCGCAACGTCGAAGACGGGAGACAGTCATGTGCTGTTCAGCCTGGACGCAGACTTCAGGGACGCGGTTCTCATGACGCGGCTGTATGACGCGCACGCGAGTCTCGCGTTGCTGCCTGATGCGTTTGGGCAGAGTTGCTTGAGAGAGAGCGGGCTGCTGGGCCCCACGCCTACGAGTGCGTACTTCCTGCGTTTGAAAAGGCGCGGAGGTTTCACCCTGGCGTTTGATGAGTTGATCCTCAGAGGACTCAACTTGAGGAGTCTCGCGTTTGGGTCGCCAAACGCGGATCTCACGCACTGGACGAGGTGCGGGCAAGGCATCAGATTGTATGCCGCGTCCACCCCCAGTCGGACAACCAACGGTTCCGACTTGGAGTTGACGCGCGCGTCTCCTCTGTCGACGCTCAGCATTCCGGTTGCGTCGTGGAGGAGGGGAGAAACCAACAACCTCCTGGTTTACAGAACCAAGAGTGTTCACCACGCGGGTCTCCTGAGAGACGTTGACGCGGGTATTCTGCGCGACGCAGTTGATCGCAGCAGCAGTGGTGTCTGGGACCACGCGGGCCTTCTGGGAGGCGTTGGCGCGTGTGTTCTGTGCGACGCGGTTGATCGCAACAGCAGTGCCTGAGGTCACGCGGGCCTTCTGGGAGGCGTTGGCGCGTGAACTTGTCTTGGCACAGTGGGCATCGGCACCCGGCAGAGCCTCAGATTGGGCTTTGGGTAGCTTTTCAGTTGAGACCCTGCGGCAGACGCGGGTCTTTGGGCCCTTGGAGCCAGAAGAGAGGAACTCTTCATACTTCGCCTGGTCGAACTCGACAACGAGCGTTTCGACCATCTTTCCCTTACGAAGAACATCATCCTGCGCCACAGCTTGTTCGTCGGTAACAAACAGATTCCCCAGCGGAGTCGCCATCTCTTGTTTGACACGGAAAAGGGGGCTGGAGTAAAATTTTCTTGAATCAGATGAAAAATTACAGCCGGCTTAATCTTCCGGTTACAAGGGAGGGAGAATATTGAATCTTGAATTCCCCCTTTGTTTAGTGCTGGGTTCTTCGGTGGCGGTGGAGAGTGAATCTTGTTCTCCGTTGACCAGATGACCGTTCTGGACCGTCGAGGGATCTTCTCCTTGGCAGGTAGAGGGAGTAACTCAGCCCCGTCCACCAAAAACTCTAAAAGAGAAGGTAGGCGAAGAGCAACTTGTACGCAGCAAGCTGGCTTGAAGAGTCGAGCTCTCTCTCTCTGTTGATGATCTCTCCCTCTTTTTCCTCTTCTCGAATCTCTCTGTCTGTGTTGATGATCCCCCCTCTTTAATAGTGACGGGACTATTTATAGGGCTTTTAGGGGGTGATCGTGCCCCCTAAAAGTGCTCCACGATGAGGGCCAACTTTCCCGCTACATGGGCGGTGGATGGCGCCATAATCGGGGTGGTTACAACCAAGGTGGGGGCACCTTGTTGCTGAGACGCGGGCGTTGAGCCAACGCGCCTTGAAGCTGAGACGCGGGCGTTGAGCCAACGCGCCTTGATGCGGAGACGCGGGTTTGGACTTTCGCGCCTTGATGCTGAGACGCGGGCGTTGAGCCAACGCGCCTTGATGCTGAGACGCGGGTGTTGAGCCAACGCGCCTTGATGCGGAGACGCGGGCGTTGAGCCAACGCGCCTTGATGCTGAGACGCGGGTGTTGAGCCAACGCGCCTTGATGCGGAGACGCGGGTTTGAACTTTCGCGTCTTGATTGTCACATTTAGCCTTGCGCCTGGATCTTGGATCTCTGCGTTTTGGTGGCTTGTCTTGGTGATTTTTAGACAGCCTACAAATGTGAGTCTTGTATTTAAATTTTCATGTTTTAAATTTTGTTTCATGCCTTAGTAGATATTTACATGACCCTAAGTTTTACAAAATAAATATCATGTTTAGATCATGTTTATATACTCCTACTAGCATATTACTTAAGTTTGTTCAAACCCAAACTATTTTACAAAGTTTTCTAAGTCAAAAAAATACTGTTTTTCCTGTTTCAGGCTGACCGGCCGACCGGCCCGGTCGACCGGCGCCAGTGCCAGGACGTGCACGTTTGTGCACGTCTGTCGGTCGACCGCCCGGGTCGACCGACTGTAAGCAGTTGCTCTCGGGTTTTCTGGGTCGACCGCCCCGGTCGACCGCCCGAAGAGAACTATGTTTTCTTCTTTGGACGGTCGACCCGACCGGTTGACCGGAGCCAACGGCTCTTTGCCAGCTGAGCTGGCGGTCGACCGGCCCGGTCGACCGCCAAGCCTGCTGCTGCCCAACGGCTCTTTCCTCTTTTGTGCAATTCTGGAGTCTGTTTTGTTGACTGCTTTTTAGCAGACTTTTTCAGGGTTTTCCAGATCTTTTTCAGAGAAAATAAGGACTAAATAAATTGTTTTAAACCTATTTCTCTCCCTATAAATAGAGGAGAAGACTCTCTTACAATATACCAAGAAAAATCCTCAAGTTTTCAAAGTTTTCAAAGAGAAAAGAAAAGTGTTTAAAGCTCTCCATTTCCAACTCTTTCTTGAGCTAGTTTTCAGTTGTGTTCCCTTGCAAAAATCACCTCTACAACTGAGTTTTTCTCACTACACTTCATAGAGCCAAAAATCCCTAACTCATTCTATAGTGAAGTTGTAAAAGAGTGAGAGTGTTGTAAAAGAGTTTGGTGATCTTGTTGTGATCACTCTTGTTCTTGTGACCTTCTTGTTCTTGTGGAGACACCTCTTCGGTAGAGGTTATTGTACTTGGTGGAGCTCGGTGCTCGGGTCTTCGGTAGACCGTTGTAATCGTCCTCGGTGGATAGTGGAAACCTTCACGGAGGTGTAGGCGGGGAGTAGAGCGGTGGCTCGAACCTCGAAACAAACATCTTGTGTTTGCGATTGCCTTGTGTCCATTCTTACTTTAAATTTCTCTTGCACTATATTGCTTTCAATTACTTGCTTGTGATCTTGTTTCTTTCTTTGTGCTATTACTTCAAGCTTGTGATACTTGTGATATATTGTGTGCATCTCACTATTCATCCATCATACTTTGCCTTGATCGATCATATCTCATACAACAAGGTTGCATTGCGCACCTCTAACCCATTCAAGGGGAATTGGGAGGAGGAGTTCAGAACCTCTCAAGGGGGTATTCGGCTCTTAGTCTTGTTTTGAGAGATCGTTGCATCATTCATCATACTTAGTTTTAAAAAGATCATTAGATTAGCAATTACACCTATTCACCCCCCCTCTAGGTGTTTTTCAATTGGTATCAGAGCTTGGACTCTAGGATTTGGCTTAACAACCTTAGAGAGATCCTAATTTTGCTAATCATTTCATTCATACTCACTTAGTAAAGATGGCCGATGGTATCAAGACACCCCCTAAGTTTGATGGACTTAACTTTCCCATATGGAAGGTTAAGATGACCGTTTTCTTGCAATCTCTAGGTAGCCGAGTTGCAAAGGCCGTGACCAAACCCTTTAGTGCACCCCCGGTGATGAATCTACTTGGTCCGAAATTGAGACCAAAGAATTTGATGCCAATGCTAGGGCTCACTATGCACTACTTCTGTAACGCCCCGATCGTCTCTCCATACCGAGTTGGGATAAGATAACTAGAATTGGAAACAAATGAAGGGAGTTAGGACACGAAGAAATGAATCAAGGAAGAATTTAAGAAGGACTAGATAACTTTGTACATTGTAGTTGGCATTTGCAAATTACTAGAATTTGCTGCTTGATTGTACTTTAGGTGTGAGAGCCTAAGCTCTGATACCAACCTGTAACGCCCCGATTTCACAGATACGGGGACGTCACTGCGACGTATACGTAGGTCTGAAATGCCCCCACGTATATACGCTAAGCATAAAAGTACAACAAGAAATCAGAGTACACACGAAGCGTGGTATTCATACATATGCCAACACAAGAAATACACATACAAAGTTATCACAGGATATTATAAAGTATTACACATTACATGTGTATTACATCATAACAAGTCCAAAAGAGAAATATACAAGATATACACAAAAGCTCACGAGTAGGATGGAGATCCCGTGAGTCAAAAGAAGAGCCCGGCACGAAGAAACTGGAGCTAATCTGGTGGACAGCTCCACTTCGATCCAAGCTTCGAAATCTGAATATGCAAATCCAAGGAATCAAGACATATAGAAATAAAACGACTGTAGCCAAGTGGCTAAGAGACATGACTAAGGGGTTAGAACACAAGTGTGGTATATGAAGACAGGTATAGTATAATCATCAAGGAACAGGAAATCCAAGAAAACTGATTGTAAGCAAAAGTGATTGTATACGCTTAGGTTTACGGTCACATGAGACTAGTACATCGAAGGAATAATCCAAACAAGGAAACCTCATATATATACCTTTATCTCATGCCACCGAATATCCAAGCGTATAGAATCAGAGTTGCAATTCATACAAAGCCAAACAGGAAAGCATAACATGCATAACAGGTATAACTGGAATCATAACGGTAGTCAAACAGGAATCATCACTGGAATCATAGTCTAACAGGTATCATGATAAGAACCATAACAGGTATGTATAACGGAAATAATAACATGAAGTAGACTTGACATCTATTGTTAAGCAAAAGTGATTGTATACGCTTAGATCACGGTCCCATGAGACTAGTACATCGAAGGAATAATCCAAACAAGGAAACCCTCATATATATACCTTTGGTCTCATACCACCGAATATCCAAGCGTATAGAATCAGAGTTGCAATTATATGAGGTCAAGCAGGAATACAAAACGGGAATCTATCTTATTATTACTCGTCTGACCCATATATCTCGGTATGTGTCTAGGTGTGCACCCCAAACACACATACATCCATATATAGCTAGGCGAGGGTTGTTAACGGAAGTAGATGGAGAACTGATAATGCTTCTTATAGTAGTTCCCATACACCTGGGACCGGCTTTGGAGGCCCTGAGTCCCCCTAACAGTAATCATAACAGTAATCATAACAGTACCGCCAATATATGTCATCCCCATACTATAAGCAAGATATCATTCCGGCATCCATCACTTCCTCCCATACCCATACAAGTTGTAGCTTATTAACATAATTATCAGATTGAGGGAATGAGCAATATCATAACAGGAACACATAACAGTGATCAGGTATCAGGAATACATAACAGATCAGTACGTAACAGTAATCAGGTACTACATTCCCTTTATCATGATAATTATAAGAATCGGGGCATCATGCTTGGTGTCAAGAGATAGCATGATAAATGGTGATGTATATCAAGTAACATGTATACCAAGAGATTGATAATAGTCAGGTGATGTAATCAGATATGAAACAGTAGCATGTAATTGACATGCATGCAATAATGACATGAATAGGGGTGATCAAGTACAAGTCAAGGAGTGAGAATTATCCTAACATGTCATGAAGTAAGAACATGTAATAACAAGTCCTGGAATACCAGTTATGAAGTGTTTAGCAAGGATGATACATCACCCCTGTATCAAGGTAAGACCTAATGTCAGAAAGAATGGGAATCAGCAATTTTGGCCAAAACCAGACTATCGGTCGACTGGGTTGAATGGACGGTCGACCGGAAACACAGAACAATTACCCTAAACATAACCAACGGTCGACTGCCGGCGCCGACCGGAAAAATGGTGAGAGTTGGGTCGGTCGACTGTGTCGGTCGACTGCCGGTCGACCGATACAACGCCGTGAGCTCCAGGTTTAGTCGGTCGAGTGCCGGTCGACCGGAGATACACTAACGGTCGCCTGTCGGTCGACTGCCGGTCGACCGATACAGGCCGTAAGCTCCAGGTTTTCCTATCGGTCGACTGGCTGGTGAACGGTCGACCGCCAACACAAAACTGTGCACGTTTGTGCACATCGGTCGACCGCTCCCTTGGGCCGGTCGACCGAAGTTCTGAAATATGCTGCTATTTGGTCTTAAAATCAGATTTTTTGGGGTTGGTTTTAAGGTTCTAAAAACATGATTTTGATGACTTGTGAACTAAAGATATGTAAATACAAGTGTACTAGGAATTAACAAGTCTTGGTGAGTAAATATACTCACGAGGAATGGATATGTGAAGCTTCGGGAACTTGAAATGGATGTGGTCGACGATACGATCTATGGCGATATCTCCGACGAAGAAGACGACGATCCCAATCCAAAGTTGTTGTTGAAGTGGAGATGAAGACCTAGGTGATGTCTCTTGGTGTTGTTGACCTTGGAGTGGTGATTTCCATGGAGATGAAGGAGGAAGAGGATGAAGCTAAGTTGGGGAAGTGGTAGTGGTTGTCTTGGTGGAGATGAAGAAGAGATGGAGGTGGTGAAGGCTAGGGCTTTGGCTTTGGTGAAGAGGAATGAAAAAAGAAAGAGAAATGTAAAGGAAAAGAATTTATAGGTTTTGGATTTTATGAAGGAGATGCAAATAATAAAAAGGGAGGGCTTATTTGCAAAGAGGAGGGTTGGTGTTCTCCTTGGCCAATAGGAGCTTGCCATGGAGATGGTGAGGTGGAGATATTGTGGTGGAGAATGATGGAAGTGTGTGGAAGGTGATAAGGTGGAGAAACTTAGGGTGGAAGTAAAGGAGTTTGTGGTGGAGGTTAAAGGAAATAAAGGAAAAAGGAAAAAGGAAAAGAAATGAAATGAGAAGATATTTTCTTGATCTCCAAAAATGAAAATATCAGAAACACAGATTCCCGGGATGAGTCGTGGATGCGGAATTCTTTCGGGAAAATACGGATACGTCCCGAAATCAAGTATCTCGGAACGACCCGAAATAAACATCAAAAATCCATAATATTATATTAAAAATAATGGTGAAATCCGTTTAAGAAATACTTTACAATTTAAAGATAAAAATCCCGGAATCAGTTACCTACCGACTCTGAAAGAATTTTCATAAAATCATAAAATCCTCAGAAAAAGAATGTAGGTAGAAAATGTGATTCTAAGAATTAAAGTCTAAAGGACCATCTAGAAATTCCTAGCTGTGTGTGATTAAAAATCCTGGAATCGTTATCTACCGACTCCGGGGAATATCCATAATTCGTAAAATCTTTAGAAAAAGGATTTAGGTAGGAAATCTTACTCTAAGAAGAATCGTCTAAAGACTCTTCGAGAAATTCCAAGTGGTTTGTGAATTAAAAATCCGGGAAGCGGTCAGCAACACTGGCCGACACCGGTTTGAAGAAATTCCTTTTAATTCAGGAAAAATCTAGAAAATCATAGAAAATCTAATATATTAGAAAATAATATTTAAAACTAAAATCGGTCAAATCTAAGTACCGGAATATCCAAATCGAGTAATATACTATAATCGGGTTCCTGGTTCGGACTGGGACTGACTCCGAGTCCACGAATCCAATCCAAGATAAAACAATCATATAAGGAATTCATAATACAGTATCAATACTGAAGGTAAATCGAAAAAATACGATCGAAAATCTGAATACGCAACTAAGTACGTATTCCGGGAACGGGGTATTACAACTTCAAGCCCTCAATGATGATGACATAGCTAGAGTCATCCATTGCAAATCCGCATTCGAGATTTGGACACATTTGCTAGTTACACATGAAGGGACTTCACAAGTGAAGAGGGCTAAGATAGACCTTCTTCGGTCCAATATGAGAACTTTAGCATGCAAGAACATGAAACCATAGATGATATGGTTACAAAATTTACAAAGATCACTAATGGACTTTCTTCTCTAGGTGATGGTATTGACAATGATCAAAAGGTGAGAAAGATCATCCGGGCTCTTCCTCCTTCATGGGAAGTAAAAGCAACAACCTTAAAGGAACTCAATGACAAGGAGGAGATGGAGCTAATAGGTCTCATTGGGAACCTCAAAACCCATGAGATGGAGAGGAAAGCAAGGGAGGACATGGCTCCTTCCAAGAAGAAGACTATAGCCTTCAAAAGTCAATCCACACACTCCGACGAAGACGATGAAGAAGAAGATGACGAAGAGCTCTCACTTCTTGTAAAGAACGTCCGGAGGATGTATAACAAGGCTAAATTTCAAGGAAGAAGGAGATGGCACGGAGGCAAAGAAGAAAGAAAGATTATTTGCTTCAATTGCCAAAGACCGGGACACATTATTGCGGAGTGCCCGGATAAAGTGAAGCCCTCCACCTCAAAGAAGCCTTACAAGAAGAAGGCAATGAAAACTACATGGGATCCGAGAGATTCCGAGAGCGGAGATGAGGAGGATGACACCGCAAACATGTGCTTCATGGCTAATGAAAGCACAAGCAAGGTAACCCCTTCCACTTCTCTTAATGATGAACTTTCCATGGATGAATTAGGAGAAGCATTTTGTAGAACTTTCACATAACTATGACTCTCTTAAGAAAAAGTATCTAAAAAATGAAAAAGGAAAATGAATCACTTAATCATCAAGTCTTTATTATTCTAAAGAAAAGGATGAATTACTTTCCACTCTTGTTTCCACCCAAAAAGATTTTGACAAATATAAGATTTCTTGTAAAGGCAAGTCCCCACTAGTTGATTCTAATGAGATTACCATGCTTAAAGAAAGAATAGACTCATTAGGAATTGTTTTGAAAAAATTGTGAGTTTGATAAGAAGAAGATAGAGGCTATGTTTCCTAAGAAACAAGCCCCTAAGAAAAATGTTCACCATGCTCATGCTCATGTTCATACCACACAACCTTACATCGTGGCAAACCCCCAAAGCATGCTCACACTTCACACACACATCATGCATTCATGTATGGAAGAGTGTTCTCATGTTCACATTGTGGGCGGAAAGGGCACTTAGCCAATTTTTGCTATGATAGACTAAGTGCATCATTTTCATAATGTTTGGGTTCGAAACACTAACTTCAAGGACCCAAGAAAGTTTGGGTACCAAAGTCAACAATTTTGTTAAATGATATAGGTACCTTCCAAAGCCCAACGACGTAGAGGATTGTGGTATCTTGATAGTGGTTGCTCAAGGCACATGACTTGGGACATCAACAACTTTGCAACCCTATCAAGATACCATGAAGGTGGCACCGTCACCTTCGGAGATGATGCCAAGGGTAAAATCATCGGTATTGATAATGTAAAACTCGGCACATCCCCTTTAATTGAGAATGTAGTTTTAGTTGATGGACTCAAGCATAACCTCTTGAGTGTTAGTCAACTATGTGATAAAGGTTTTGATGTTGTTTTGATAATGTAGCTTGTAAAGTAATTGATAGAATTTCTAATACTTGTGTGTTTTTCGGTTTTCGTGAAAGTAATGTTTATATGATAGATATGTCTAATATGACTTGTAATATTACTTGTTTAAAAGCCCTCGATGACGACTCTTGATTGTGGCATAGAAGATTAGGCCATATTTCATTTAACCATATTTCTAGGTTAAACACAAAGGAAATGGTGAAAGGTATTCCTTGTTTGAGTTTTGAAAAGGACCGAGTTTGTGACGCATGTCAATTTGGGAAACAAACTAAGTCTTCTTTCAAATCAATTAAGGATATCATGACATCACGTCCTTTGGAGTTAATCCATATGGATCTATTTGGCCCTACTCAAACCAAAAGTCTAAGTGGGAATAGATTTGCATTTATTTTGGTTGATGACTTTTCACGATTTACTTGGGTTTTCTTTCTTGAACACAAAAATCAAGCTTTTTCATATTTTCAAACCTTTAAGAAAAGAGTTGAAAAGAAAAAGATACTTCAATTTTAAGAATAAGAAGTGATAGAGGAGGTGAGTTCATTAACCTACCCTTTACCACTTTTTGTGAATAACATGGAATTAAGCATGAACTTTCTTGTCCTAGAACTCCACAACAAAATGGAGTAGTTGAACGGAAAAATCGAACTTTAGAGAGATGGCTAGGACAATGCTAAGTGAATATGGTCTACCACATTATTTGTGGGCCGAGGCCGTTAATACATCATGCTATATATCAAATCGTGTTTTCTTGTGTAAAAATACTTCAAAAACTTCTTTTGAAATGTACTTTTCTAGAAAACCAAATGTTTCATATTTCAAGGTTTTTGGATGCAAATGTTTTGTTTTAAATACAAAAGATAATTTAGGAAAATTGATGCTAGATCTTATGAGGCTATTTTTGTTGGTTATTCTAACACTAGCAAGGCTTATAGAATCTTCAATAGATCATCTTTGACTATTGAGGAATCTATACATGTTAAGTTTGAAGAATCTAACTTGTTTGTTAAGAATGTTGTAGAAATAGATGCATTGGATGAAGGCTTGGAGAAAGTGACCTTGGAGGATACACCTACTATGGGAGACAAGCCAAAGGATGATGAAGGAAGTGAAGCTAAAGTAGAAGAGGCTCAAGGACATGAAATTCAATCAATTGACGTGGAGCCTACTCAACAACTTCCAAAGGGTTGGAGATACAATCCTCATCATCCCAAGGACCTCGTCATAGGTGAAGTATCTAAAGGGGTAATCACTCGCTCTAAACTTCATGATTATTGTGGTCATTATGCATTCATTTCTCATGTTGAACCCAAGAACGTCCTCGAAGCCGAGGCCGATTCATATTGGTTGCTAGCTATGCAAGAGGAGCTCAATCAATTTGAGCGCAACCAAGTTTGGCACCTTGTTCCTAGGCCCCACGATAGACCAACAATTGGTACTAAGTGGATCTTTAAGAACAAGTTGGATGAATCGGGTAACGTTGTTAGGAATAAAGCTAGGTTAGTTGCCCAAGGTTACACTCAAATCGAAGGAATCGATTTTGAAGAAGAAACCTTTGCACCCGTAGCACGGCTTGAAGCCATACGGATGACACTAGCATTTGCCTCATATAAAGATTTTAAATTGTTTCAAATGGATGTTAAAGTGCTTTTCTAAATGGTTTTATTGAAGAGGAGGTGTATGTTGAACAACCCCCCGGGTTTGTTGATCCTACACATCGGATTTTGTGTTTAAATTAGATAAAGCTTTTATGGTTTAAAACAAGCCCCTAGGGCTTGGTATGAAAGACTTTCTTCATTTTTAATTTCAAATGGTTTAAGAAAGGTAAAATTGACACAACTTTGTTTACAAAACATGTATAGAAAAAGATATTCTTATTGTGCAAATTTATGTTGATGACATTATTTTTGGTTCTACTAATGAATCTCTTTGCCAAGCTTTTGAATCATGCATGAAGGAAGAATTTGAAATGTCTATGATGGGGGAACTCAACTATTTCCTTGGACTCCAAATCAAGCAAAGGAAGGATGAGATCTTCATCAATCAAGCCAAGTACACAAGGAATTAATCAAAAGGTTCGGGCTTGAAGGATCTAAAGTAAGCAAAACTCCCATGGCAACAACTACCAAGCTTGACAAGGATGAACAAGGTAAAAGTGTAGACATTAAACTTTATCGTAGCATGACTGGTAGTTTATTGTATTTGACGGCTAGTAGGCCGGATATTATGTTTTCCGTTTGTCTTTGTGCACGTTTTCAATCTTGTCCTAAAGAGTCTCATATAATTGCGGTTAAACGCATAATTAGATACCTTAGGGGCACTATTGAAATGGGTTTGTGGTATCCGAAAATCGGCCAATTTTCAATGACGAGTTTTCGGATGCCGACTATGCGGGTTGTAGGGTAGATAGGAAGAGCACAAGTGGAACATGTCAATTCCTAGGTAATTGTCTTGTATCTTGGTCTTCCAAAAAGCAAAATTCGGTAGCCCTTTCAACCGCCGAGGCGGAGTATGTTGCAGCCGGAGCTTGTTGTGCACAAGTTCTTTGGATGAAACATACTCTCCTTGACTATGATTTACACTTTGATCATGTAAAATATTTTGTGATAATACTAGTACTATTCACATGACAAAGAATGCAAATCAACATAGTAAGACCAAACACATTGACATTATGTATCACTTTCTTAGAGATCATTATGAGAAAGGTGATATTGATATAGACTATGTTTTCTACCGATTTTCAACTTGCCGATATTTTACTAAACCATTAGATTATGCTAGATTCTATTTATTTGTGGTGAGTTGAATGTTTGCATTATGGATTCTCAAAGAAAAATTTCTTTTGTTTTTTTTTGTTTAACCCTTTTGATGTATGACAAAAAGGGGGAGAATAAGTATAAGTTAAGTTTGATGTTTGTTTATTGTTTATTTAAATAAGTATAAGTTTGATTGTTGTTTATTGTTTATTTAAGTTTTGACAAAACTATTGTGTTTTCAATGTTTCATGTATCTTACTCATTGTCACTCTTTATTATATAGCATTGTTTGAGGGGGAGCTTTCCAAGCTCTTCTTCCATTTTTGTTAAATAACTTATATGTTTTGTCATCATCAAAAAGGGGGAGATTGTTGGCCCAAGGTTACAATCACCCATGTTTAGTGTATTTTGATGATTACAAAACATATTAGTTATTTGTACTAATATTATTTATTGTTTAAGTGTGTTTCAGGGTTCTAACTCTACTAAAAGGTTTACACCCTAAAAGAAAGTGTTTTGGACTCAAGTCAACTCAAAGTGGGCTCAAGACTCAAGTGTTGAAGACCTTGATGGTGAAAAGCCCCCTTGAAGCACTTGTAGTACTTAGAACCAATGTAAGAATTAGAATGTTAAAGTTTGAGTGTAGGATATTGGCTCTAGGATACACACACACATTTTGGTTTTGTTAAAATGTGAGTCTTGTATTTAAATTTTCATGTTTTAAATTTTGTTTCATGCCTTAGTAGATATTTACATGACCCTAAGTTTTACAAAATAAATATCATGTTTAGATCATTGTTATATACTCCTACTAGCATATTACTTAAGTTTGTTCAAACCCAAAACTATTTTACAAAGTTTTCTAAGTAAAAAAAAAAATACTATTTTTCCTGTTTCAGGCTGACCGGCCGACCGGCCCGGTCGACCGGCGCCAGTGCCAGGACGTGCACGTTTGTGCACGTTCTGTCGGTCGACGCCCGGGTCGACCGACTGTAAGCAGTTGCTCTCGGGTTTTCTGGGTCGACCGCCCGGTCGACCGCCCGAAGAGAAACTATGTTTTCTTCTTTGGACGGTCGACCCGACTGGTCGACCGGAGCCAAGGCTCTTTGCCAGCTGAGCTGGCGGTCGACCGGCCCGGTCGACCGCCAAGCCTGCTGCTGCCCAACGGCTCTTTCCTCTTTTGTGCAATTCTAAAGTCTGTTTTGTTGACTGCTTTTTAGCAGACTTTTTCAGGGTTTTCCAGATCTTTTTCAGAGAAAATAAGGACTAAATAAATTGTTTTAAACCTATTTCTCTCCCTATAAATAGAGGAGAAGACTCTCTTACAATATACCAAGAAAAATCCTCAAGTTTTCAAAGTTTTCAAAGAGAAAAGAAAAGTGTTTAAAGCTCTCCATTTCCAACTCTTTCTTGAGCTAGTTTTCAGTTGTGTTCCCTTACAAAAATCACCTCTACAACTGAGTTTTTCTCACTACACTTCATAGAGCCAAAAATCCCTAACTCATTCTATAGTGAAGTTGTAAAAAGAGTGAGAGTGTTGTAAAAGAGTTTGGGATCTTGTTGTGATCACTCTTGTTCTTGTGACCTTCTTGTTCTTGTGGAGACACCTCTTCGGTAGAGGTTATTGTACTTGGTGGAGCTCGGTGCTCGGTCTTCGGTAGACCGTTGTAATCGTCCTCGGTGGATAGTGGAAACCCTTCACGGAGGTGAAGGCGGGGAGTAGAGCGGTGGCTCGAACCTCGAAACAAACATCTTGTGTTTGCGATTGCCTTGTATCCATTCTACTTTAAATTTCTCTTGCACTATATTGCTTTCAATTACTTGCTTGTGATCTTGTTTCTTTCTTTGTGCTATTACTTCAAGCTTGTGATACTTGTGATATATTGTGTGCATCTCACTATTCATCCATCATACTTTGCCTTGATCGATCATATCTCATACAACAAGGTTGCATTGCGCACCTCTAACCCATTCAAGGGGAATTGGGAGGAAGGAGTTCAGAACCTTTCAAGGGGGTATTCGGCTCTTAGTCTTGTTTTGAGAGATCGTTGCATCATTCATCATACTTAGTTTTAAAAAGATCATTAGATTAGCAATTACACCTATTCACCCCCCTCCCCCCTCTAGGTGTTTTTCAATTAGATCACTAATTATGGAAACAAGTTATGTTTGAGTGGGGTTCAGATACAATGCACTAAGAGATGAATACAAATGATGATGAACCAAAAGCTAATGTACATCAGTTCCAAAGAGATTTTGGTAATGAAAGGGCTATATTTTCCAAAAAAATCCCTAAAACCCTAAAATTAGAACTCATTCAAATGGTAGGCTATAAAGGACCATTTTTGTTTCTTCACATTTAAAAGCTTCTAAAACAAGAATGCCTTATTGCCCACGGTTTCTTTCATAAAGACTCTCTAATTTCTTTAATAAAGAAAGTGCCAAAATTTCGACAGAAAACATGAAAAAGACACCACCATCCAACCATTGCTGAATAAAGCAATGGCCTGGCGGTCAAGCTTCTTCTACTCTCCATCATACATGTCTTTGGGGCTTGGCATCATTACCTTTCAAAGATGCATAAAGATTCTTACAACAAAAGATATCTTCCATTTTTAGCTATATATCATCTCAATTATCATCACTAAGCTTATCATACAATTTGTGCTACTATCCATCTCTCACACAATTCAAAAGAGACTAAAAACCTCTTTGAAGTAATTCCACAAACACCTTGTGGACACCTTGCTCTCACACAATGCAAAAAAATTCAAAACCTCTTCCAAGCAATTCCACAAATACCTTGTAGGCACCTTGCTCTGATACTTTTTGTTGGAAAGACAAAGATAGTCTCCATCCCAAGATCTATGTGAGATTATGATGATAGAAAACCAACAAAGAACCCAAGATTTTAACGTGATTCGCCACAACTCGGGCCTACATCCACCATCCAAGAGAGAAAAATATTCCACTAATCAACAAGAAGAGAACATACAACTTTCTCTCAGAGCCACAACAAGCTTGAGAAACAACAACAGAAATCGGAAAAATACAAAGTTGCGTCACTAGCTCCAAATACACCAACTACTTACAAACAAACTAGAAGAGCCCGATTCCAAGATGGGTGAAAATTGTTGAACAAATCAATCTAGATGAGTATTTGTAAGAAACCCTAGTTGCTTCCCCCTCTTCTTCTTTTTGTTCAACACTCCACTTTTGAGGATGATGAATGAATGTAGACCCATAAGAATGAGAACTTCTCTCTTACATTTGACTTAAGTTCAACTTAACTTTAAGTCCCAACCCAAGTCACATGTGGGTAGAGCCAACTTGACCAAACCTAAGTGGGCATATTTCTTGAACCCAAAGTTACAAGAGACCACTTTGAGTCCACTTATGGATATGGACCCAAACCAACAATATATGAATTCAGAAACTTTACGATTTGTTTTGTTTGGTTGTTGGAAAAAAAAAGTAATTAGATCACTAATATTATGGAAACAAGGTATGTCTGAGTTGAATTCTTCAAAGATATAATAAGAGATAAATACAAATGATGATGAAGCGGTGCATTTTCTGGATGAAGTATTACTAGTTAATCCAAGATTAATGAAGCAGTTTAATAGACTAAGAGTAAAAAGGAATATGTTGGCCATCTTTTCACAATATTAAAGGGTTTGTACAGCCTGACAATAATAATGTTGCAATTTTCTGACAAGAAGAGGGAATTGCTTTTGGGACATAATGAATTGCTTGTTAAAGCCAGTGAACAGAATTCCTTGGTGATATACTAGGTTTAATCCTTTTTCATATGCTTGTACAACAGCTGAAATAAGCAAATATTGTTATCCACAATTTAATCAAGAAGTGATTGAAAAGGGAAAATAGGAAAAACTAGAGCACGCTATTCACAGGGTTTTAGTTAGAGCTTTGAATGACCTGATAACAAAAACTGGCAAGTTGCTATAATTAGTTGTTGCATGTAGAGAAAAGCAAAGTATTGGGATGAAAATATACGAATCCTGTTGCTGGAGGTGCTGCAACATATGATAAAGCCGCTGCCTGCTATAATTTGTAACATCTGTGTTTGGGTGTGGCTTTTGGTTTGGAAAGATTGAAATAGTTCACTGCCTCTCTATATATAGATGCAAATATAGAATCCTGCCAGCCTAAATCTAGAAATCTTGAAATCAAGAAAGAGAATTAAAATATGGAAATAAAGGATGGGAACGAACCTCCCATTTGGAGAAGACGGCGGCGTCATGCTGCGTCCGCTTGCACTCCTCCCTATTCAATCTTGACCCCGCGGCCGCCGGCGAAGAAGACAGAAAACAGACAACATCACATGATCTCCCCCTCCAAACCCCCCCAGCTGTCTTCTTCTTCTCCATACTCGGTTGGGTCTACCTTGTTCAATCTTCAGTTCCCTTCGCCTTGCCAAATTTTGAAGCGAAAAAAGAGAACTCGGACCCGCGACCCGTCTTATCAAGATTTTGAATTTCTTTGGTTGGGCTTACATTAAGGCCCAAGCTTAAGAGTCTGGCTCGGCCCGGACCTGACCTGCATACTGGGCCGAGCCCATTATTATCCCTCATCCTTTGTACTTACATTACAAAATCCATGTGAGAGATGAGTGGTCGCCAGAGTGAGAGAGAAGAAACAATCTATCCAAATTGTGGAGGAAGGAAAGATGGAGGAGAAGAGGGAAGGAGACGAGTATGAAGGAGCCTTCATCAAGAGATTTGAACTTCATCCTCGTTCTCCGGCCGACCCTCCGCTACCTCTGCAGGGCCTCACCTTCGCCGTTAAGGATATGTGCGTAATCCCTTCTCTCATTCACAATCTTATCTTTATCACTCTTAAACGTCTTCAATTTGAATCTGAAAACTGCTAATTTCATCTTCATTTCCAATCTCTCTCTCTCTCTCTCTCTCTCTCTCTCTCTCTTCTCTCTCTCTCTCAGATTTGATATCAGGGCCATGTCACTGGCTTTGGGAATCCTGACTGGGCTAGGACCCACGCACCTGCCACATCGACAGCGCCTGCCGTCGCTGCCGTTCTCGAAGCAGGAGCTACCTGTGTTGGTAAAACTGTCATGGATGAGATGGCCTACTGGTCAGTCTGAGGTTCACCTACCTATTCTCAACAATTTTATCATTAATTCTTTCAATTTACCATTAGTTTTTTGTGGTTGCAGTATTTATGGAGAGAACTACCATTATGGGACGCCCACTAACCCTTGTGCACCCGGTCGAGTACCAGGAGGTTCTTCCAGTGGATCAGCTGTCGCAGTTGCTGCAGGCCTTGCTGATTTCTCACTAGGTTATTAATTACTTCTTTTTAGTCTTTGTTTATATACCACTTTTTTATATGCTGATTACCTCAAGGTTGAAGGGTTTTTATGTGCTGCTCTAGATAAACTCATTTGACCATAATACTGACTTAGTGATAAAATCTCTCAAATTATCATGGCATTGCATTTAGCCAGAATATTCTACAAATTAAATTACTCTCCTGTAGCCAATTCGTTAGTGAATATAATTAAAGATCATGAATTTCATAGTTCATTGAAAATCTTAAGAGTTACGGGCTTTTCCAGACACCCCCATACACATTATAATTCACTGATACTATATCTTGTGAGTTCTGGTATCTTATACTTGTTATAATTCAATGTTAATTAGAATTTTTGCTCATTTTAAGGAGCAACCTTTTTCACAACAATCATAAACGACTTTTTTTAAATTTAATGCAGTAAGACTTGTATTTTGATTAGGGATGTGATTGCATCTGTGCTTTGATTTATGTTAAGCGTTATAGAGGAATTGATTCCTATTACAGAAACGTATCCGCTTTCCCCTTCAATTCTAGATTATTATTTTTTTTCCTGTTCTAGGGGAATCTAAAGGGCTTTCTTTGGTTGCATGAGCTTAAACTGTAATATGCAGAAAGGGTGGATCTACCTATATAACCAAGAAAGAATAGATCTATCTATACTTGACTGGTTGTTGCCATGAACGTTTCATGGGAAGTGTTAGAGATATCAATGACAACACATGACCTTCACTTGATCACAGCTTTTTTAGCTAGGAAGTGGTACCAACTCACCGAGTGTGACTTCTGGTTGGATAAAAACTTGGACAATTCATTTATGGAGCTTTCTCAAATTGATTTGTGATCCATACTCCATACGCAACCTCATTTGATTTGGCCTATATGATGGTTTCTAATTTTATTCACATTTTCTTACAACAGGCACTGATACTGGTGCAAGCGTAAGGGTGCCTGCAGCATATTGTGGAATTTTTGGGTTTCGGCCATCACATGGCATTATCTCCACTAGCGATGTCATTCCTATGGCTCAGAGCTTTGATACAGTTGGTAAAAATACTCTCACTTTTATTATTTATCAAACTAGTTTCATATAAAAGAAAATTAAATCTGACATTTTAATCAGCTTGAAACACAAAAGTTGAGTTCTTTGAACTTTTACTTTATTGCTGTATTGGCCTCTTTGGTTGTTTTTAGCAGATGTTAATAAGTCAAATGCCCCAAGGACTTGCTCTTTTCTCTGATCGATAGTCTATTAAGGCAAGATTATCAAATGATTGATCTTGGATATATTAGATGTTTCCTTGAGAGAGAGAAAGTAAGTATTAAGATTGTAATCATACATATCAAATGTCAACTAATTTGAGTTCTGTCTATCCCTTGTTTTGATTTTGTACTTAAAAAGGTCCAGCATGTTTCAGTGCTTATTGATCATTTCCTCTTTTCACCAGAGTTAAATGGAATATTGTTGCTTAATTCAAATGGATATGCTGATGAACGACATCATCTTACGAGCGTAGAAATTACATAAAATGGACAAAAGTTCATTTGCTTTATTTAAAAGTGTATGGAAATTCATGCTATAGATTCATACTCTTCTCTAGTTTGATCCTGTTTTTCTCTGTTGACACAACTTTCTCAGGATGGTTTGCCAAAGATCCCTCCACTTTAACTTTGGTTGGGCGCGTGCTATTACCATTGCCTATTGAAGCTACGCGACAGCCCACTCATATAATTATTCCTGAAGATTGTTTCCAGCTTTTAGGTTCTCCAAACGACCAACTTTCCCAAATCCTTACTAATTCTTTGGAAAATATTTATGGGTGTAAGTGCTTCTTGTTTCCTCTTTTTATCTATATAGTATACTTTTTCATGTTTTTTGTGTAATGTGGTTTCTATAAAAAGAAAAGTTATTGATTGATGTTAAGAGGACCTGTGACAAATGCCGAATAACCAGCTTCAAGTCATTGGCATTCTGCCTTCTGGACCTATTTGTCAAAAACTTACTACTAATGGTTTCTACAGGTAACATAATAAAGCGTCATAACCTTGGTGACTATATTTACAACGAAGTCCCAAGCTCAAAAAGTATTATAAGTAAGCTCTCAGAAAATCAAGCTTCCACCATACCATCACTAGGAGCTCTATCATATGCCATGCGGTCTATCCAAAGGTGTGTGATTATTTTCATGAATTGTTTATAAGATATTTTTTATTTGCTCCTTCTAGGATTTGCATGATTGTGCTTGGGGTATTATTATATTTTCCCTTCCACTTATGAGGAGGATGGAAATGGAAACCATGAAGAAAATTCAGTACATGTGGTTATGTGAGGGAGTGTTTCCATGATTGCTTATATTATTAGGAAAATAAACTCTTTTGTTTCGTTTTACTTTTCTTCAGAATACTCTTTTCATTGATTTATTACATATTGTTGTCATATCCATTCTGCAGAAATTTTTGCTTGTCATTTTGTATAGTTATTTGTTTCTGAATACAAGAGATGCTATGTCATACATGTAGGTTCGAGTTCAAAGCTAATCATGGGGAATGGATTAACACCACAAAACCTAATTTAGGGCCTGGATTATCAGAAAGAGTCGCAGAGGCCCTTGGGGCAACAGATGAAAATATGAACTGCTATTTGGCATTAAGGACTGAACTTCAGGCAGCAATGAATGCTCTTCTAGAGGTAATTCTTGTTCTCATGGAAGGGCTTCGACTACACCTCTTCCAGCATTATTACCCATTTTCTGTGTTTTTTCTTACTTTGGACGTCTCTGTTTCTGCATTCTCTCTGAAACTAAATCTTTTTTCTGTATAGAAGTTACCTTTTTGATTTGTAAGTTCACATAATTCTATCGACCTGATCTTCCATGTGGACCAAATCGAGAGTTTGTTAATCCACAATTTGTTCTGGTCCAGGTTAGAAAGATTGTGAATCTTGTACTCAATAATTTAAGTAGTGTGTATTTAGTTCAAAATGTGACTCTGACCAAAGGTCCCAAACCAAAAGGAAACTGGTGTGGGAAACCAATGATTCACAAAGTAAATAATAAACATAGACACAAGCAATTCATGCATAATATGTACAATTTGCCCTCTAATATTTATTAACTTTTTAGTGTTCTTTTTTATCTTGTAAAAGCTTTTCTCCTAAGAGACACACGTAGACATGCAGGCAACCATGTACGCACACGCACGCAAGCGCTCACACACAAAATAGAGAGAAAAAAAACCAAAAAAGAAGAAAAATAAACCCAACCCAAAAAGAAAAAAAAGATGACACACACACACACAGAGAGAGAGAGAGAGAGAGAGAGAGACGCGCGCACACATAGAGGCACGACCCCCACCCACCCACCCACACACCTTGCAACATCTGTGTAAAACACCCAAAAAAAAAAAAAAAACAAAGGACACAATCCAAAAAAGAAAAAGGGTAAATTTCACTAGAGCCCCCTAAGTTTTGGGTCATTCTCACTAAATCTACCTGTATTATTTTTTGCTCTCACAAAGTCCCCCTCAAGCATGACTAGGCTAATGCCTTTACGAAAAATGCGAAAGACAATTTTGCCTCTCTTTTGTGGGTTATTGGGTTACAATTCATACTATAGGGTTTAGTTAGTAAACCCAATAAGAAATGGGTTTATACCCGTTCTTCTTCTCTCTATCCGCATTTAGCAAACGCATGAACCCCTAATTCTACCTCTTACTCATGAACTCGTTATCTTCCCATTTACTCAAACTCTCATCCGATCTCTAACTCATGAATCCATCGTCATCCCATTTGCTCAAACCCTAATCATTATTTCTAACCCATGAAACCCATCATATTTTCATTTACCCAAACCCTAATCTCCTCCCACCCATGAACTCATCATCTTCTTATTTAACCAAATGCTACCCTTAACTCTAACCCCATGAAACCCATCATCTTTTAATTTATCCAAACTTCTTATCCATTTACCCAAACTATAATCCCAACCCCTAATTCCTACATCTAATTCAGGAATCCATCATCTTCCACTTACCCAAACTCCAACCCTAACTCTAGCCTGTGAACCCATCATCTTCTCATGACTCGCCCCTACTCTCTACCCATATATCCAAACCTTAATCGTATCTCTAACCTATGAATCCATTAATTTTTTATTTATCCAAACACTAATCCTTATCTCTAACCATGAAGTCACCATTTTCTCATTTACCCAAACCTTAATCCTTATCTCTAACCTATGAACTCATCCATTTCCCATTTACCCAAATTCTAATGATGTTAGGTTTATTTTCATTATTGTGATATGGGTGTATGAGATGTTTAAATGGTTTACTTTCACTTTCAAAACTCAAAAGATATGAATTATGAAAATGAGGATTATGATGGTAGGAGAGAGAAATTTTGCTGGTGAAGAAGATGAAGAAGTGAGAGTGGACCCGTTAGGGCTATTAATTCAAAAAATTAAGATATTTATTGACTTCATAGGGGTATTGTAGTCAAAAAGTTGATAATTATCATCAAGTGTTGTTTAAAACTAACGGGAGGAGTATATTTAAGAAAATCAAAATACCTTGGGAGGTTTCATGAGAGCGAAAATAAAATAAGGAGGTTTGGTGAGAATGACCCAAAATATAGGGACGTTTAGTGAAATTTACTCAAAAGAAAAAAAAAGTAACTTCTTGTATATAGCTAGTAGCACAAAAGGTTTCTACTACATATCTTTCTTATTGTCAAGTACTTGAGCTTTTTCATCTGAATTCATTTGTCTCCCCTGAGATTTTGACTGCGATACTTTTTACACGTCCCTTTCTCTTTCTTTCCATGATTTTCTTTTTGAAGAATTATGGAGTGCTTGCCATCCCTACTGTTCCTGGCCCTCCTCCTGAATTGAACTTGGAGGCTGTTACATTGGAAAGTTTACGTACAAAAGCATTTTGCCTGCTCTCCGTTGCTGGAATGTCTAGGTTTTGCCAGGTATTTGAATTCATTGGGATTCAGAGTTATATATAATGCTTTAAATCAAAATAGAGCAACTTAGTCTTGCTTGTTGCTCATGATTCACAGGTTACAATTCCACTTGGCATGCGGAATAATCTTCCAGTTTCAATTTCGCTGATGGCTAGACATGGAGCCGATCATTTTCTTCTCAATCTTGCACATTCTTTACATGGAACACTCAAAGAGCAAGCTAGTATTGTATGGAAATTGAGCCATGGGTCTTAATTAGTTATTCTAGCTCTCTCTGTGCCATAGTTGCCAGTTAATTGGCACAGAAAGCTGAGGATGTATAGTTTGTTTTCTCGGTATGTGCTTGCAGTGTATAGGGAGCAGAGAATCATTAGCCTTCAGACTTTCGGCCTCCTGTAGTTCTCTGTAAAATGGTGGTAAAATCGAGCAATTATTTATGTACATTCCAATGCCATTAACGCCTTTGCAGTATTGTAAGCATGAAAAGAAGGGGGGGAAAAGGAATTTGTGTTCTTAGTATCATAATGCCACTGGTTTTGCTTCTTGCATGAATGACTTATAAGTATGTTGCTTGTTGGTGTAGTTGTGTAAGAGGGGCATTCATATATTTTTCAGCTTCAGTCCCCACGCAAAGACTGACTTCCTTATTTTGTAGGAAGAAATGTAATTTTCTCTTCTTTTTCATTCGGTAGAAGAAAATTTTGTGAATTTTTCACAAAGATATGGACTAATTATAAGAAAGTTGTATAAATCATGATTTTAGTGATAAAAATTCATGCTTAATTTGCTGATTTTTCAAAGCCCATAACAGTGGCAAGGCAAGTATATGAAGTCCTTGGTCCTAACCCGAACTTTGAACATTTATTTGTCAGATTATTATTTATTTGCTGATTTTCCTGGGGGAAAATTGATTTATTTGTTTTTAAATGCTGAACCGGCCGGCGCTTATCGAATGGGGGCTTGATTTGGATTTGGAAACGAAAGCCTGGGTGGCAGGCTTAGCCCATTAGGATAGCCCATTGGGCCGGGCTTCATTCTGGTCCGCAACGTCATCTGCTGTAACGAAGGACCATCACCATTTTCACTCATTGCTCGTGTCTGCGGCCTCTCTCTCTCTCTCTCTCTCTCTCTCTCTGTGATTACTGAAGAAAAGGAGGAAAAAACATGGCATCGTCTTTGATGAGGGTGAGGACATCGCTTGCGATAGCACGTGCCTCGTGCGCCACACGTGCCTTTGCCTCGGCCGCCGTCGGCAGCCACCTCGTTTCCGTGGCTCCCGACGTGTCCCTGCAGAAGGCTCGCACTTGGGACGAAGGCGTCTCCTCCAAGTTCTCCACCACCCCTCTCAAAGACATCTTCCAGGTTTATTAGGATTTTTTTTTTTCATTTTTCATTTTTCATTTCATTTACTTAATTAATTCAATTTAGCTATCAATCCCTCTTGATCTGTCACTTATTGTTCTTCTCTGTTTTTTTTTTTTTTTTTATGGGTATTTTTAGGGGAAGAAGGTCGTCATCTTTGGGTTGCCTGTAAGTCCATTCATTACTTCATATCTTTTCGATTCTTATGGTTTGCTTTGGCTTAGAGCAGTTATTTATTTATGATTACTTCTTTTTAGGGTTCTTTTTTTCCCCTTTCTGTTTGAATAATCAAAATTAATGTGAAAAAAAAACTGAGCTTGGAATTGAACAACACAAAACGTTCGACCAATAGCCTGAATTTGTTGCCATGATAATAAACATTTTCCAGTGTATTGATGGGAATAATTACGTTTGGCTCATTGGATTTTTGAGTAAGTTAAAAATACATGAAACACTAGCTTTGGACAATAGAACTGACGGTCATTGAGAAGTAGTAGCAGTTATGTTATTGGATGAATGGCCATAATTGGGTTTCTAAAAGCACAAAATTGAAAGATAGACATGTTTGCTTTGCAGTTAATGTCTTTCTCTGCAGCTGGTGCCTTATAAGTTTTTTCTATTTGAGATTTTTAATGGGAATAGCTGTTTTCTGTCATTTGCTTCCTCACTTTCATTTAACCCCTTGTCCCTCAAGAACTTTATATCATGTACTCGTTATTTAGACCAAATCTGTAATGCACCAGGATTTGTAGTCAAAATAGCCAATTTCCTGTCAAGGTTAATTGTGCTGATTGAACTATTCAGGCTCGAGTTTCTGTTAACTGGATTGTAGTGCTAGTAGTCTGCTAGCATCTTTTGGCCTTTGCTGCTTGTACCTTTTCCTGATTTACATGTATTGGTCACTTGCTGCTAATCGTATTTCTTTGTCTCAACTACTGTACTTACTGAATAAATAATAATGTTCTAATTCCCTCCAGGGAGCTTTCACTGGTGTTTGTTCAGCACAACATGTTCCCAGCTACAAAAACAACATTGATAAGTTTAAAGCTAAAGGGATTGATTCTGTGATTTGTGTGGCTGTCAATGATCCGTATGTCATGAATGGATGGGCCGAAAAACTGCAGGCGAAGGATGCAGTGTGTACCTTCTTTTCTGACTTTTAACCTATGATGTCTCTGTTTTCCACTTTGATTGTATTATTATTTAATTTACTGATTCACAATTACATATCGCTAGATCATAATGCTTTCCTCCTTATATTACCGTCCATTTCAGGATTTACAAAAAATTTTTTCCTTGTATATATCCATAGAAGATTAATTTGTTAAATTAGAAACCCATTCCTTTAAAGGCAATGTATTTCAAGCATACATGTCATGTATAAACATCTCTGGGTACGTAAGCTGTCTAAAACTTTAAAAATGTAGAGACAGAGGAGTTTGAACTTGGAGATGACTCAAACTATGATAACATTCAGGTAGACAGCTTGAAAAGGCAATTCCTTACAGATTACAAGTATGTTAGGATGAAATTTTGGGTTAGAAAAATGGAATTGTGCTTTATTGGATGAGAGCATACATCAAGGGGCCGTTTATTTGGACGTAAAAGTCGTAAAAGGCCGTAATTCGTAAATGACTTACAACCCAATTACAACTACGGCATTTGTTCGGACCGTAATTCGTAAAAAACTTACGCAACTTAATTACCACTCACTTACAGCCCACTTATAGTTCGTTTTGTGGTCATGCAAATTTGTATTATTTTTTATGTTAATATTAATTTTTTTAATATTTAGCATTTTAGTATTTATTTGCAATATTAAAATTTTTTAAATCATCAAATAATTAATTTTATGGTCAATTTTTTCACTTACGACTTACACATTACGACAATTAAACACCGTAAAACACAATACACTTCCCGCTTACAACTTTATAATATCAACCAAACACCGTAAAATTTACATGTAACTCATTTACAACTGTAAAAGATTTACCAATTACGGCCAATTACGACAACCAAACAGACCCCAAGATCCTTGGAATATCAGTCACCTGACAAGAAATGTACAAAGTATAGGAAAACAAAAGTCTTCTGCCATCAGATACGAGTCAATATGACAGAAGATGATTAGATCTTGAATTTTAGACACAACTATCATGTATAAAAGCAAATGTTGATGTTCAGAAATCAGTTCTTTCATATGAAATTAACAAGGTTCTAAATATCGGATATCGGAATCGTATCGGATGAGGGTTTTTCATCTCGGATATCGGATATCGGGGGAGATATCGGGGATACGTGCGCATATCGGGTGTTCATATCGGACACTATATATATAATTATATATATATATATGAAATATTGATAATTAAAAGTTGGTTTAGAGTCATACATATCATCTACCTAATAAAAATGATGTAATATACTTGCAAAGACAATAAAAAATAATGTACATTTGCACACAATCGTGCAATAAATAAGTTATTTCATATCGGGCGATATATCGGGCGATTTATTAGCCGATATTTGAAATATCGGCTGTATTTTGCTGCAAATGATATGGCGAACGATTTTCCATATCGTATCGGCAACAGGCAAAAAAGGAGATATCGGACGATATCTCAGCCAAATCGGTCGATATTTAAAACAGGGGAAATTAAACCGGGGACACTTGTTCCATTGAAAGGAAGAATTCATTACCATAACCACCTGAGGTAAGTGCATATGAAATTGTGTAGGAACATATGAGAATGTTCCAGCTTAACCAGTTCTTTAATAGAATATGTTTTTCCCTCCCTCTTTTTTCCTGAGATGTATAAGCATTGACCATCATACGAGGCAGGTTTCTTGTAGCTTATCTTGTTCCACTGTGCCTACTTATCATGTGATCTAATGCTGTACCATTCTATGTCCCTTTCAGATTGAATTTTATGGTGATTTTGATGGGAAATTCCACAAAAGTATGGAATTAGATTTAGATCTTTCTGGTGCATTGCTTGGACATCGTTCTCAAAGGTAACATTCAGTGACAGATCATTTATCATTTTATAGTGTTGTTCTTTTGCTTCTTTTACTAGTTCAGTATGTGTTCTTGACATTAAGTTTGATATGTATCATTATTCCTTTATAGCATATTGCGTGAAATAATTATGATAGGCAATTTATATTTTGAAATAATGCATACAAATGTGTACAAATGTCAAACTAAAGCAATAACGTAAACTCACAAGAGAAGATAACTTTAGGGAGCATGTCTTTTCTTTTTGAGTTATGGTTCGAAGTACCCAATTATCAATAGTAATCTATGTCAGAGGAATATGTAACTCAGAGTCATCTAACGAAACTCAATCAGATGGCACATTAAAACTTCAATCTACTTATCATTTTTTCACGATTCGACTGCACATCATAATCTTCTAAGATGCATACATATAAAAAATCATGTGAATTGGAGTTCATTTAATCATTGATCTAATTATTTCTTTTTCTTATTGTTAAAAAACAGTTAAATTTTCAACTATTTAATATATGAGTAAACGAACTACAAATCACGTGATTTTTTATATGTGTGTATTTTAGAACATGAAAATCATAATGTGCGGTTAGATCGTAAAAAAATGATAGGAAGATAGGGTTTTGATATGCCATCTGACGGCGTTTCCCTAAATGACATCAATGGTACATTTTTCTCTTTATGTTATATGTTTTATGAAAATCAAAATAGTTGATTTGTTTCTAAATCACCTTAACCTCTTTTATTTGAACATTTCTTGACCAATGTTAAAAATACAAGTCAATGGAATGTTGGAATTTTTGATAAAAATAATCAAGCACTCAAATAACTTGTTTCAGCATGAAACTTGGATAAATATTTGATCTGGTGTAAATTTTAATGCAAAAAAATATTGAATTTTTTATTTTTATTTATTTATTTATTCCGGTGGTGGTGGTGATGGGTGGGGTTTGAAAGATTGAGATAATTTTCAATGAATTTGCCACATCTTAAATATGGAACACAACGCTTTGTTATTGAGGTATAGCCACATGGTATGTGAACGGGGAGTTGATGTGAAACGTGTAGGAGTGTTCGAAAATCAGCGATAAAATTACTAAACTCACGCTTCACCAACAAGTTATGATCGTGGGTAGGAAGGATTAAAGACTAATAATACTAGCAAATTATTTAATCAGAGTACATGCTTAGACTAATCCAATTTAATCATGAATCAACTATAGATAATGAATATGCTATGCACAATGATTCTACAATCAATATTTAGACTAGCAGATTAAGAGTAACCAGATACACGCAAGCTCACCAATATAAGAGAACGGCAGTAAAGTCAATAAAAACTCAGATATCAGACTCGAAAAAAACTGATCTGAATTAGAAAGACATACCTAGTGAGGATCACATCGACCTCAGTGTCTTGCTGATGCGTAACTCTGTCTTCTACGAGTCCAACGCCTCGAAAACGGCTCGAATTGGACTTCAGATGGTCGAGAAATAGTCTGAAAACGTAACCGGCGCTTAACGGGATTGTTTTGGCTTATCGGGGCTGCACTGTAGTGAGGGTCGGTCAGCACTGTTGAGGGTCGGGTCTGCTCTTAAGTTGAAGTGGATCGCGTCTGTGGGTAAGCGGGCGGGTGCAGAGCTATCGGGTCAGGTCTCCTCTTGAAATTGAAATGGATCAGGTCGGGTTCTATTTTGAACCGAGTGGAGATCGACTGTTGACGAGCAGCAGAGGGGAGAGGTGGAAGAGGGAAGTGGGGCGACAGTGGTGGCGGGATGGCGACGACATAATGAAGGGAGAGATCAGGCGGCCTGGCGGCGCGGCGCGGCGCGACAAAAGGGAGGTCAGATTGGGTGTGACAATGGAGAAAAACGAGAAGAAGAGGTTGCTGGTGAGTCTTGTCGAGGACAAGTCAGGGAAGAGCGGCAGTGGAAAGATAGCCGGGGGAGAAGGTTGGCGGTGGCTGGTTGGGTTGTAGCTGGCGCGGGGACATGGGCAGTGGAAGGAAAAAGAAGGGGAGATCGGGAAGTTGTGTCTAGGGTTAGGGTAAAGGTGAGAGAGAGAAAGGAGTTAAAGAAGATGAGGAGATGAGCAGGTGGAGAGGGGATCAATAGTCGGAGCTTGTGGCGTTGGCGACACAAGTGTGAGGAGAGGTGGGAGGAGAAAGAGAGAAAGAGAATGAGAATTAGGGTTAGGGTTATAGGAATTCTCCTAAAACACTTTAATTTTCACAAAAATTTTCATCAAAAATTATGCATTCCCTTTATTAATAGTAGAGGAACCTTTAAATAGGCTTTACAAACTTGATTCCACATTCCAACTGATGTGGTACTAAAATAAAAAAATAAAAGAAAAAATACAATAAAAAGAAAATACATATAAATACTCCTTAAACTACTTGAACAAAATTGAAGTAGCTCGTCTTTTCCAACAATAGACGCGTCAAGATCGTGGCTGGTTGTTTGCATCATTCTCCTCGGGTGGGAGAGAACTCGACCCCGTCGAGTTAGAGGTGGAAATGCTCTCATATTGCTCAAAAGCATGCAATTACCCAATCCACCTATCATCAATCGATGCCTTTCCTTTCCGTCAGATCAGATAATTTGAGTCCCACCATCACTGGTGGCGATAGTCTTACAATCCAAGATTTTATCAACTTTATCTGCTATGTTAGGTAACATATTTGGAGTGGAGGAAGAGAAGGGCTCTCAAAAATAGGCTCAGGGGAAGGCTCATCAATCAGCAGCATAAAATCAAGACCCTGTAATTCACTAGGTCTTTAACATTAAAAGTAGAATTGATACCAAAATCTAAAACAAGCATTATCGTTCAATTTATTCAAGATTTGAAATCATTCAGCACTAGTAGTAGGCAACTTTTTAACATCACCAATCGTAACATGTAGTTGGCGTTGTTTTGAGCAACCTTATTGTTGATTTTCTCGTGTAATTTATGCACGTGTGATATAACAGATGATGTAATTGCTGATACAGACTCAGAAATTCTATAGTGATCAATT
>JAVJIF010018977.1:0-96021 GCA_038442645.1 Agave tequilana
TCACCACGGGACAAAAAATACTCTTCATATATGGAAGAGACCCGAAGGGCAAAGCAGAGATCTCTCGCATCTCATGCAGGGCCATGCCCAATTCACAACCGGGGTGAAGAAAGTCCCGCGGCTGGGCAGTACAACTCAAGAATGGCGTAGAAGACGCCACCTTCATTCTCAATGCCGTAGCAGGTCGCCCTGACGGCCTCATAGAGGTTCAACCTCTCTAATTCCCCCTTAAAATGATTGAGGATATAATTGGTCAACTCCGCCCACCATGACCTAGGAGGGTGGACCCAACCAGGAGCCCTGAAGTCCGTGGCGGGATAGTTCCCGTCAACTTCGCAGAACTGAGGCCAAAGGTCGGCGCCGCAGCTGGATTCTCTCCTACTGGAAGGTCCCTCGCCACCTTCCCAGGGTATTAGCCCTATTATGCTACGAGGATAGCCCGCCCTCGAATAGCCGGTCTGGAATGTCAAACCTCCCGACACTTACAGATCGGCATTTAGGCTCACGCCCCACGCCATCTTCCGAGCCTGAGTCACGCTCGCGAAGGAAGACAAAGCGAAATGCCGCTTAGTAGACGGGAGATAGAATCTCTCGCCGTCCAACTGAAGATCCACTGGCCTTCACCGGCCTGTAGCTGGCGATCGGGATCAGGTGCAGGCATCCCGAACATGAAGTCAGGCTTTTTGTAAGCCTGACGGTCGATATCTTCCAACGGAGCCGTAGTCAAAATGCTCCGCATGGCCTGCGGGCCACCACTCTGAATGAGCGTATCCCGTACAAGGGGGCTCGGCTCACTGAACAAGGAAGCCTGCCCGATGAACTGCAAGCTGATGCTCCCTGCTCGACTGGTTAAGCCAAATAGACTGTTCTGGAGGCCGGGAGGCGTGATGCACTGCAAAAAACAAAAAGAAAATGAACTATGATTAGTTCACCAATCAAATCGACGCGAAGACACAAAAATTCGCTAAGGCATAGCCTCGCCCAGTAAGCAGCAGCGGGACACAGCGGGATAATAGCTTTGATAAAAAGCTTCGCTTCACAGATAAGCCTGCATCTTTGCAAGAAGTGGCATAGCCCTAAGGGCTGGCGTCATCAAAAGGACGTTATGGATAACAGTCACCCTTCGTGGCCACAACTGAAGGCACACGACCCCATCCTGTTCCTCAACAGGATGAAGATTGCCCAAGCATGGCTTCCTATGGAAGCCCAAGAGAAGAACTGTTCAGTTCTTACTTCCCTGTGCAAGCAAAATAGGGAAGTTAGGGAAACGAGTTCCCTGATAAGGACAGATCATATTCGATCGTCCTAATAGCCGAGTATCGACTCCAAAGGATGAAGACCACTCTCTAATCAGATTAGAGAGTCTCTTACCAGCGATCGGTCGCTCAATGAACGGAGGAGGGCCCTCCCGCTGCAGAAGTCGCTGCTTCCTTTCCCCGCTCGTCTCTTGGGCGCCATTGAAGAATTACAGGAGTTTTCGAACTCTTGAAAAGGAAGAAAAAGAAGAGTCAAGTACTCTGGAAAATTCAAAGAGAAATGATGATTTTCTCTCAGCCCGATCGGGCTTTTATAGGCCAATCAGCGCCTAAATCAAGGCCTCGAAAAAGGGCACATGCCGCCGTTTCGAATTAATTCGAAACAGTGCCCGAAGCGCCTGAGGCGCTTTCCCAAAAGCGACGGTTCAATCCCACTAAGGGGTTAACTCCGCACAAGAGCAAAGTGCGGACTTCGCGCAATCCTTCAAGGACTTAACCGAAAGGTTTGAATTAGCCCTCTAAAGAGGCGCTGACGTGACAGCCTCGCAAAGATCATTCAAAGGAAGGGCTATGCCCGTGCGCAGTTTAGCCCAGCAATGGCCAAACTCTCAGTGAAGCAAGCAAAAATCGAATGATCAGACAAAGAACTTTCATTGATCTAAAAGCAAAGATACATTTGATATTACATCAAAGTTGTGTTTCATACAACACCACAACAGTTGCCTAGCAAGGCCATTTGCATAAAAGGCACAAGCGGTTTTATCTGCTTCCAGACCAGATCAACTGGACACGAAAGGCCTTCCTCCTGCACAAGGCTGTAACCAGTTCTGCCACCGGGACACGGTCATTTTTCTCCACAAAATGGCGGGTCTTATCAGGCCATTTTTTTGAAGCCTGGCAATAAAAGCTTATCGCCGCCAACACGTCAGATCACCTATAATGGGAACTAGTTTTGATGCTAGTGATCTGACGGGTGTGAGGCCCACTCCCCTGAAGTGGATCGTCCCCGACGAAGGCCACCAAAGTTGAAAGTCGGCAACCAGCCTCACCTCAGATCGAATCATCTCGGATAAGAGGATGCCAACAGCCTCTGGGACGCGCGCACCCGCTGCCCCGAATTGTTCCTCCTGCTTAAAAGTAAAGCTTCAACCGGGGAAGCATAAGGCAATTTTATGGCTTCTTCCATCAAGTCACCAGACTGCAAGCATAGCTCGCTGCAAGGCAAATTGAAGCAAGTTAGCAGTTAAGCACAGAAAGAGCTGCAAAAACATTAAGTCAGATTCTTCAGCGGCAAAGCAATCCGACTTCAGCAGAGGACAAGTTCCACCTGCACAGCAACCATGGGCTGACTCAGCAAACGCCAAGTCCTAGCCTCGCCTATACGGCAAAGTCAGACTGATCTTGTGAAGAACAGTCTCAACCTCACCAATATGGCAAGACTGGCTCAACTATTGAAGAAGCCAAGTCCCAAGTCCTGCCTGTGCAGCGGACTTAACAAGCAACGATCTTTCACTGATCAAGCCAAGATGATAGCTTCACAGAAAACTATGATGAGATCCTTCTCTGCAGCAGCCAATTGCAAGATGAAGAACAAGGAAGCTAATCCCTGAAGCGAGCTGCCAAAGCTAAATCAAGGGAGATGAGTTCCCTAAAAGCAGTGAAGTCTTTGAATGATCGAGACTTACTGGTCCTTGGCCGGTTAGACAACCAGAGTGGGTTTTCCTACTAATTCAGAGATCTGAGTATCTCTCACAACCAAGAGAAGAAGAAAAGGCAAGGCACTTTTCAGAGGACCTCAAGTGTCCTATTTATAGGCCCCATGGCCTGAGTGCGATCACCTCAAGCGTGAAGCACGAGCGCATTCAAGGCATTTACTGCGCCTTGATAACAGGAACGGTTTCCATTGGAACCGTACAAGGGAAGAGAACGTCTCCCTCATAAAAGGCACTTATTGCGCCTAGAAGAAAGGGAATATCCTCCCTTGGAAACGTGCAAATCGGAGAATATCTCCCTCGATCAGCATGAAGAAAGGAGTAATCCTCCTCGTAACTGGCCCACGGCAGTTGGCCTCGGGAAAGCGACAGATGTTCCAGAGCGAACTTACCTAGCCGCGAAGCTACCCAGACGCGAGTCTACATGATTCCTCGGCGAATCTACATCCCAAAGCAGGATTGAAGGCGAAGCTGAACTCAACCATCATGGCGATGTTCATACTCCACACCACCATCACAGCAGTTCAAAGTTTTCGAAGTCTGGGCTATTGCAGACTTTCGAAAACTTTGAAGGGGGTCTTGTTGACACTTAAAAAAGACAAGATTCTCATTGGTCCGACGATGTCTAAACTTGTTGACATTTACAAAAGACAAGACAAGGGACGACGAGCTGAAGACCAGTTTTTCACCCAACTCCAAGGGACAAGGAAGCGGTTTGGACTCCACTGATCCAGCAAGCAGAACAGTGAACCCGGATTGTTTCTAACAGACCTCAGCAGGTCTAAAATGCTAGCATTTAGCATTACATTAGCCCAAGGAGATAGCCTCGCTTGAGAGGCTAACATCATCCAGAGCACCGCCAGGAAGCTAACTGATAGCTTCGCCGAAAACCCTCTTTTCGGACTTCGCCGAAGACCCACTTTTCGGACTTCGCCAGGAATTGCCTCTAGCTCCGCTATGAGCCTCAAAGCGGGCAGCTCCGCCATCAGCCTGCTATGTCAACCTTTGACCAATCAAATCTCCTGATGAGATCGGATTCAATCTAATCAAATTCAATCAGGATTCAAATATGGCAGGTGATTGCCACAATCTCTTGACTCTCTTGAAACGAGTAAGTGGATCAAGGAGAATCAATCAACGATATGGAAAGGATCATAATATATCGGAAAGATCAACCGATTTGCCATTTTCTAGCTCCGCGGAAGCTATTATAGCCTCGCAGCAAGGCTACTTTCCAGATTCAAACAGATTCGGTTCAATCTGTTTCTATATCTTCAAAGGGGACGATTATACCCTTACTTTCCCTATAAATAGCCCGTCAGGGACACAAGGGAGAGGGATCGGATTGCAGAGGAAGGAGCCATCAATTGCCTTCTGATCGCAAGAATCGATCAATTAGCTTTCTTCGACTGAGGCTTCTTCATAACGCACCGTGCGTTCTCGAATTCAGAGACCTTTTAGAGAATTGCTTTCTCTATCCAGGGTGTTGATACCCTAAACATCGTCCTTCTTCTCAAGGAATCTCCGGAACCAGGCGAGAAGGAATTCCTTATCGAAGGCGATTTTGAGAAGCAGCAAGAGGGTTCTACCAATCCTCTATTCTCTGATTCCTGGAACCAGGCGAGAAGGGAATCCCATCGCTCGCATCGTCAAAGGGACAAAGTGGTCGCGCGCTGACCAGACTCCTATCGGCACACTTCTCCAGAATCTCTGAGGGGATCTACTTGTAATCTTTTTAAGAATACTTGTAATTTAGCTCCTCAAACTCTTTTTTGTAAGTTTTTCCCCTTTGCAAACATAATGGAAAACAAGTCCGTTCCTTGCTGGAGGAGGTTCGGAAGTTATTGTCTAATTCAGGATTGGACAAGTCGCTTTGGACTGAGGCGACTGAGTATGCTAGCCATCTCAGGAACAGATCAACTGCAATAGGAGGTAAAGCTCCATTGGGAACTTGGTCTGGAAAATTTGCTCAAGATCATGGTATGCTGCGGGAATTTGGAAGTCCGGCTTACTTCAGTGCCAAGAGTGGCAAGGTGAATCCACGGGCAAAGAGGTTGTCTACTTGGGCGTCAAGGGAAACAGCTATAGGTTGTGGGACCCCGAAGACAAGAAAATCATGATGAGCAGACATGTCACACTTGGAGAGGCTTCAGTAGTGAAGTCCACTGTGTCTCTCAGCAGGTAGAGAGGACGGAGACCAAGGAAGGATTGAAGGGGTGGAGGTTGATGCAACTCCATCATCTTCAGTTGGTTCGGCATCAGAGAAGACTTCATCGGAGGTGACACCGGGAGGAGTTCAAGATACCAAGGGTGATGCTGAACAGGATGACGACATTAAGAGAGGATGTCGAGTTATTTTCAGCCATTGGAACCAAGGTGAAACCACGGTCGTGGTTGAAGAAGCATGAATCTCAAGCTTGTGAACGCACGACAGCTCAAGTTGAAGGCCGTTGCTCTCCATGATGGTCGGGAAGAGGTTCATATGACTCAGTCTGACAGGTTCACTGCTGCAGATACAGGTACCATTATTTGAGCTTGCTGAAGCTCATCTTGAATGAACTACGGTTGGCTTGATCCTTTGGGCAAAGGTACGTAGGCAGCCGTAAAGGCGCAGCCATTTGATGATGCAACTCTTATGAAGCTATTTTGGGTTCTCGAGAAGCTGTTTAGATCTTCACGTAGAGGTGAAGATGTGTGGTCGATGGAGCTTCACGAAGAGATGGAGAGACTTCATGTAGAGGTGAAGAGACTTCATGTAAAGGTGAGGTGCGGTGGCCAGTTGGATCTCACGTAGTGGTGAGATGGTGTGATCTCGATGAACAGGTTTATCTTCCGGTTAGAAGATGTTGAGCTTGCATAAGGAGTGGTATGCATCCAGTTGAAGCCGATGATGTTTGGTGTATTCTGCGCAGACTTGGTTGGACCGTCAGTGGAAGACAAGTAGACTAGATAGAGCTAGTCAGTTGGAGAGTCAGTGTTGGCTCATGAGGGAGTCTTCGTGAGGTCATGAAGTTGAGGAGTAAAAGCCATGTGTGTGATCGGCATGTATGAAAATTTTCCTAAGGTGAAGTGCAGGGAAGGCATGTACGATGTTTTCCAGTGGACAGTTGAGCCACAGACTCCAAGCCGAGATCGTGTGTCGATTTCGCCGAGATCATGTGTCGATTTCGACCGGTGCGCGCAAGCCGAGATCGTGTGTCGATTTCGCCGAGATCGTGTGTCGATTTCGCCAGGTGATGGACTGGGATTCGTTGGAGATCGGCTCAGATTTTGAGAAAATCTTCGCCGAGGTGGAGAATTATTGGAAAGAGAGAGTTTACTGATGGGGAAGTTGATTAGGATCGTCGAGAGGTCGTCGAGTGATCGCAGAGGAAGTCGACGACGAAGACGAAGGGAAACAGCAGCAGAAAACAAGCAACAACAGCAGAACAGGTTCAAGCGGTCGACCGTGCCGGTCGACCGCACATGCACAACGTGCACAGTGTTAGAGACCGGTCGACGCCCGGTCCGAACGGAATGTCTGACTGAATAGGGCCCAACTCTCGGTTGTTTTCGGTCGACCGGCCGATCGACCGAGGTGGAGGTCGGTCGACCGGGCTGTCGACCGACAGTCGGGTTTGGGCTGAAATCTGCAGTTCGGAAACCTGTTGTATTTAAGGGCTGCTATTGTTTTCTTTAGGGTTAGCATTGTAGGAAGATCTCTGCGGAAAAAGTATTAGCCCTGAGTACTCTTGCATTCAAAGAGACTAAGAGCTATTGTAATCACCTTCCTAATAGAAATCTCTCCATTGATTGCCCCGAGGACGTAGGCATTCAGGCCGAACCTCGTTAAATCTTATCTTTATGATTTGTGCTTCTTCGTGGGATTGTTTTGGGTTTGTTCTTGTGCTGGAGGTCTGGAATTCTCTATTGTTTGGTTTGTTGTGATTGGATTGCGCGCACAACAAAATACAATGTAAAAGTTTTAGAATTTGAAAATTTTAATTCACATTAAGTTTAAAGTCTTTTTCTTATATTTCTATTGTAATGGATATTTGATTAGAAAGATTAATGATGATAATAATATTAAAGATTAAAAAAATGCAAAAAATGCATGGCAATAAATTGGCCTAACCGAAAAAACCGAAAAACCGAACCGAAATGAGTCAATTCGGTTCGGTTCGGTTATTAAGTCTAATTGGTTCGGTTCGATTATGCAAAAATTAGCAAAACCGAACCGAACCGACCGATGCTCACCCCTAGGTTAAATAACCGGCACTCCTCTCGCTCCTTTTTACCCGACCTGACAACGGATCGGGTCTGGATCCAGGCCCGACCCGGCTGGTGCCTGATTAATCAGGTATGCGAACAAGTCTTTGTTACCCGAACGCGTTTACCAGTTTAACTAAACGAGATGGGTATGATTATACTTAATACTTAAACCATACCCATTATACCCAAACCCGTTTGATCACATAATAAATCCCTTGACCCTAACCCTTCGACCACGCTCTCTGTTTCTTTTTCTCGCCGCCGCCTCTAGATTTGTATTTCCCCGACTCCGAGACTGAATCCCTCCCTCCGTCGACGCCGTCGACGCCAAGCTTTACTCCCTGAATCTCAAATACTCCAGCAAACCCCATGCCTATCTCATCATCAACGTCGTCTTGGATTCTCCATTTAGGATTCTAAATTTATACCCCTTCATGACTCTTTATATTTTTAGGGCATGAGCAAACAAACTCCAAAACGAGATTAGGGTTTCATAATCAAGGGAGGAAGGGGAAAAAAAAAAAAAAAAAAAACTTAGAAGCCTTGCCACCGCTCTTTCGTTGCAGATTTTGTGCGGCTAGACTTCGTCTTCTCGAGCACCACAATCGTTTCTTCTCTCTTGGTGACGACAACAATATTGAATCTTCAGTTATTTCTGAACTTACAGGTTTTTCCTTCTCCTTCTTGTTGTTTTTTTTAGTAAAATTGATTTCTTCGTGATGGTGTTCACATATATGTTCTTTGATCATGGATAGAACCGGAAATATGTTTTGATCCGCTTAATTTATTTTTAAACGAGTTTTTCTTTTTAACTCCTATGTAGACAGGCACATAGGAGTTATATTAATTGTTCTTGTTTGTTGTTCATCTGCTGGAATCAAATGCCAATTACACAATCTTTAAGCAGTATAATTTCTTTGGACGTGGATTATGGGTGGTTTCTAAATTGATCATTTTTATTAGTTTTTTTTTAGTTTGGAACAGTTTTGAGCTGAGAAAAGGGCAGATCTTGAGATTTTGAATAGTTATCTAGTCTTTTGAGCATTTGGGCTATTTCTTGTGATGTTTAATTGGGTAAATCTTTTAAAACGATGGAAATTTTAATTCGAAGCAGGCAACTTGTTGTAGTGCGGATTTTGTGGATGTGTTAACTCGAGTCGGGGAAGGAGATGCTCTGCTTGAGGTTTTTTTTTTTATTTAAAAAATATTAATCGGGTCTGGTTAAACGAGTCCGGATCCATGGGCGGGTCCGAGTATGAAAACCCACCTTTTGGACCCGCGGGTAAATGGGACATATATGGTACCCTCTTGGATAAACGGGTACGGGTCTGGTATTGCCCGTACCCAACCCACTCCGAACCCGATCCATTGACAGGCTAATTCATGTTGATGACACAACACGCAACACAACTTCATGGGATCGTTGCAGCTCTCGAGAATGGACAAAGGGAATATGAGGTTGAGATTGAGCGAATGGAGGTGGGCCTCTCAACTCTTGACTCTCAACTCTTGAATGAAGATGAGGAAGAATGCGAGGAGGGGGAGGGGCACAGGCTGTTCAGGACGAGCCTGTTGATCGATCTGCTGGATGTGGAGGCGCTCGATGTCTCCAGCGCCCAAAAGGACGAGCTTGATGAGGTATGAATTAAATCAATCAACCAATCACTCAATCAATCTCTGGTTTATTTGAAAATTTTAGATTTGTTGCTGAATTAGAGGTGGATAGTTCAAATCTTTCATTTGTGTGGATCTGGAATTGAACTTGTCATGTGAATTTTTTAATTGATCGGGTGTTTGCCCTGTGGAGATAAAAATTTGGCTAGAAATGAGAGAAATGCTAGAATTGGATTTCTTGTTATTGTAGTTTGATTATTCATCCGTGTCAACAAATGATGAATGTAATAAGAATTTTGTTAATTTTTGGCAAAGTATATTTACTCTCTGGATGCTTGGTTAGTGCAATTGATGTTCTCCGCTCTACTATGAGAGAAGAATATAAACATTGAAAAAAGAAACTTTTTTGTCCAAACTTACAAGGTGTGAGTCAGTAAGAATACTTCAAAAGAGAAAAATAAATTTTGTTATATAATCACGGGAAAATTTTCAAAAAAATACATTTAAAAAAAAAAATTTTGAAAAATTGACCTCTCCAAAAACAATATTTCCAAAATATTGACATCTGACCCTCCACGTTGGTGACGGGGCATTTCGCCCCGCCAACGTGAGGTCAAATTTTCTCCATTTGAGGCTGGCAATTCTGGTCAAAGAATATATTTTTTTGCTCAACTATTATTTGTTCGGGGTTGCCAATCTCGGATAAAGCCATTTTATTTATTTTTAGCCTTTTGCTTTGTTCGGGGTTGGCAGCTCTGGACAAAGAACACTTGGGTTTTTCCTCCAAGTGTTCTTTGTCTGTATTTGCTAAACCTGGAAAAAATAATTTAATTCTTTATCTTTTTCTATTTCTCCATCAATATTATACATCAATATGACCTAGCTCAGTTGGTAAAGTTGGTAAAGTGGTGGACTGCAGTTGGCAATCCCTTCAGATTCCTTAAGTCGGTTCGAATCTGAAATGTTAGATTTTTTGGATTTTCTTTTTTGATTAACAAGAAATCGTTGTTGCCGGAGATCAAACTTGGGTCACCAGCGTGACATTCGGGAATATTCATCACTCTACTACAAAGACCTAATAGCAAAAACTTACTCTTCATCCTATTTATTTTCAAAGTCTGAGTTATTCTATGCTTGTCCGGGGTTCGCAACCCAGACCAAGCTCCCTTGGCTAAAAAAATCGCCCTCATTTTTGTCTGGGATTGCCAATCCCGGACAAAGAAAAAGCTAAAAAAAAAATTAAAATTGCTTTGTCCGGGATTGCCTACCTCAGACAAAGCAAAAGCTAAAAAATAAAAACTCTTTCTCGGGGTTGGCAACCCTGGACAAAGAACAGATGGGCAAAAAAGTATATTCTTCGTCCGGGGTTGCCAACTCCTAACCCAAACGAAGAAAAACTGACCTCTGCTAGTGAGGGCGCCACACTGGTGGGTTAAAACACCCCGCTGTCGACGTGATGTATCAGATGTTGGTACCTGGAAATATTTTTGGGGGAGGTCAAATTTTCAAATAATTTTAAAAATTGTATTATTTTGACAAATTCCCCTATAATCATCTATACGTAGTATCTAAAGTATGAAAAAAGTGTCGTATTGTATGCCTGCACTTTATATGTGCTGTTGCACAACCAGGACACTATTCATTGTCATCTTTCTTTTTGATCATTTAAGCCATTGATACTCTCTACATCCATGACACAGCAATTACATTGGATGCTGCTATGCTTTGGTGGTTCATCAAATACAGGTTAAAGATTTGCATCTGCTGAAGCTCACTATTTTAATTATAAATAATGTTACAGCTAGAAGACTGAAGAAAAATTAAAAAGATGGGGCATGTTCCTTTAACAGTTAGATTTGCTGTTATCGCTTTTGATTAATAATATTAACTATCAGTTCTTAATATGCAATGGCTAATATCACATATTACGATAATCACCATTAATTTCAGATGCTCATGTTATTGTTTTGAGATTGGGTTGGGGGTTCAAAGGCCAAATCACATGCAAAACAATTTGGCTAGCGGTTCTGATTGTCAAATATTAACTAATTTAAACCATGACAGTCTAAATCGATACCAACCATATCAGTATGGGAATCTTTTTTCTAAGTTTATTTTTTTGAGAGTTTTTTTTATGACTTTATTGTTTTTTCTTTTTTCTTTTTAAGTTTATGTTTATATATTCTGATTTCAGGAGTTTAATTTGTACAAGAGCGTAAAACTTGCCCTCCAAACACTTGGAGTTGTATTTGGAGATGTTTGAACAAATCCACTCTATACATTTGATGTGATGTTTAACAAATCACCTATTCATAGAAAGGAAGATGTTCTTGGAGCACTTTCATTGGTTCTATATAGTTTGATTCTGATACCATTAATCAAATATGTCTAGGTAGTTCTTCGGGGCAACGATGATGGTGAAGGTACATTGGAGGTTGTGCTTTGTCTTTGGTAATCAGGTTTATTTTATTTTTCTTTCTCCAGAACAGTTTTTAGCTTTTTTCAGCATTTATTGCATTTTATCTGTTTCAGGGGGTACATTTGCTTTATATTCATTGATATGTAGAAATGTGAAGGCCAGTCTTCACCCAAACCAATTGCACTCTGATGCTTGGATATCAAGTTTCTGTCTAAAGGTGCCGTCACCAGCGCTCGAGAGGTCACTAAAAAATCAAGGAGCTTCTTGAGGCCTCACCAAGACTAAACAAGCTTCTTCTTTTATTGGTACTTTTTGGTATTTTGAGTAAACCTTAATATTTTGATGATGTATTAACCTATAAATTAAGCTACTAATGAATTTATTTAGTGGTTTGTCTTATTACAGGATAAGACACTTTTGACAGAGGTTGGACAGATTAAAACTCTAAGTTGCAATATTTAAAAGGAGGTTGGCAGGATTCGTAGCTCTAATATTACAGGCAAAATCAAAGACATCAAGCTATAACAAGAGGTAACTGATTGGAGCAAGAGATACAAAGTTACAACTTTCAAATCATAGGAAATTTATAAGTAATCAAGTGGTATTTATTTTATCTTCAAAATCAAGGCACATATAAAATTTACTTTATTTCTCTAGGACTTTTTTTAATCTTACCAGGGCTATTTCACCATCCTACCACCACTTGTACTAATAACTCATCTTCTTTCTCCTTCTATAATTTTGTCACAATTTTTGTGTGCAATCTGATATCATGTCATCTTTGTGTTGAAAATTGGTCTAGTGATCAAGTGGGAAAATGGCCTAGTTTTATTCATATTATATCTTGTCTTATTTCACCTTAACCCTGAGTTCTCAGAGAAAATTTTCTTGTCTCTCTTACTAGTCGTTGGCTTCACACTTTGTCAAACTTATTGGGTGATCGCTATTGGGACTTTGTAAAGATATTGATGTCAAATCTCCTCATCCATTGACAGCAAGTCTAATTTTTTTAACCGTTTCCAATACATTCTATTGCTTTCATGTCGCAGATTTGTTGAGAGATTGGATCCCACTCTTTACAACTTGTGTTTTCACTTTCATTATGGGGATATTTAAAGAGAATTAATTTTCCTCTTTTCCCTTTCCCTCTTTTCTCACTCTACAGACCCGTAGACCTCTTTCTTCAAATTTGATGTTGCATTTATAACTTTTCCACAAGCTGCCCTTTGTCTTCACTCGTGAAGAGAGGCATGGGTGATTTGATTTGATTTGTCCCCACTCAAAAGTAAACATCACACCACACATCCCACGGAATTGTACTTGTGTGCCATCTCTTTTTGCCTTTTAATTTGAATGATGAAAAGTGGCACGTCCCCAGTCAAATTGTCTTGCCACCCGACACAAACTTTCAATCACACATCATTTTTTTGTGTGAGCTTTTCAAGAGAGGAGAAAAGTGATCGGTTGAATTTTCTCTTTTTCCAAAATGCAAAAATTTCAGTCCCTTTTTAAAATGCTGCATTGTTCTTCACTTTACAGCAAGAGAAAAACAGAAAAGAAAACAATGAGCAAAATTTCATATATACACAAACATTGTGTTTAATTGTTATGTTCTTTAATTTTTGAAAGAAGTTATTGTGATCAAAATTTTATCAGTTCTCTACCAACTCTTCTCAAGAAGTGGTCAAGCGTGAATTTTTTCATCTACTATTATCAACCACTTGTCTTTCTACAGGTTATTTGTTTGAAAATTTTGGGTTTCAAGTTTTATATTATTTACATTTTTTACAAAATTATATACATTATTGTGCCAATTTTGAGCTATAATTTTCCTATTCAAATTCAATTGGTTCAAAGATTGATTTTTCAATCAAAAGAATTAATTGAGCTTTTAAAGTCCTCGCCAAGCTTCACAAATTTCTTTTATTCAATTTTCTAGTGATTAAAGAATTAAGGATTTTAAATTCTTATCATATTTGATTCTTGATAATATGTGCAAAATTATTGAAGATAGTTTATTTTACTTGATTATAGAGAGCCTTTATTGTATATATTTTTTGATTTTATTATCGTGCTAACTTGGTTCTCATTATTATTTTAGAGAACAAAATTATCTTGTGAAAAATTTTCATGGTGAAGAGGAGAGAAGACCAAGCTCGAGGAGAATCTTAACGGTTATAAACCTCTTCGAAGAGAAGAGAGAGTCCAAGCAACTTACATGCAGTTATAAGTATATGGGTTCGCTTCTGATCATGCCTTTATAAATCTGAGACCCTTTTCATTATCCAAACCCTAAGAACCTTTAAATCCTTAACCGCTCTCCATATCAATGTTCAAAGACATCCCTAAATCAAGTAGTAAGTGTCGCCGCCGCCACGGAAAGTCTGGTGACACGACTGTGCCTCTGACTTCCCCTGCTCTTTCGGTGCCCAAGAGCGGTGGCAAGTCTCGGTAGTTGGATGAGGACGTGGTCACCATCCTTAACGCCATGATCGAGTTCGTGGCGAACAACAATGACAAAACTCCCACACACAACACGATGACGCCCCTCTTTGACGCCATCAAGGACTCTCTTAATCAAATGCTCACTTGCGATTAGCTTTCTAGAAAGCTCAACACCCTCAAAGACCGTTACAACGTCAAGTCCACAGTGGGCCCCATCACCCCCTCGACCACGAGTTTCTCCATCTCTCCGTTAGTTCTTGGAGCTAGAAAGATGAGAAGGAGATCATCATTGGAAACTGGTATTTGTGAGGAAAAAAGTAAGAAGTCTAGGATGCCTACAACGAAGGCTGCAGAAGAGGAGGGAGGCGGCTAGAGGAGAATGAGGAAGATGTCTTGTGACTGAAAAGGCGAAGGAACTCTGAAAAATAATGGAGATGGACATTTCACTCTTGGAGTTGAGTTTGGAGTTTATGGATAAAAAAAGCCACCACTTTGGAGAAAAAGTGGGAGAAATATATTGAAAACGGGAAGATTCAAGCAAAATCTTGTGATGTGAAGAAGGAATTTCTTGCTCCTCTCCCACAGACAGGGAGGAAGCGAAGAAATGGAGATGGAGTCCTCTTGGATCTTTTTGGTGCGTATGATTAACTAGAAATGAAAAGTTAGAAATTTGATTAGTTTAGTTGATTGTATAAATATTTTGCTACTAGGTTTTTGTCTTCTAAAGATTTGGTTTTTTTCTCTTTTGGTGCATTCTGACTCACTTTTGTAGATAACTATTTGAAATTTGTTTATTTTAGTTGAACATTTTGCAACTAGATATGTGTAGTTAAGATATGTGTAGTTAAGTAACTATGAAAAAATCCTTGGAGATTGATATTGGCTTCCTTTTGTAGTTTGAGACTAAACTGATGTACATTACTGATATTCACAGAAGAGATTTGATTTTGCTATAAATATTAAAAGTAGTGTTTTTCTCTCTCTAACACTACTGAAAACGAATGAGCACTGAAGAAGCTTAATAATGTGCGATGAAGAGGATGACGTTATTTATAACTTTGTGCTTATGAAAATGTCATACTATTCTAGTATGATCTCTCTATGATACACATAGAAGGCTCAATGATGTCTATTTGACTTATTTAGATGGAATAAAGTACTAATTGTTACTAGATAGGTGTTTTGGGAATTCAAAAAGCTAACCTATCTCCTGTAGTTCTTGGTCAACCACAAAACTTGGCTAGTTGATCCACTATTCTGTAGTTAGAAAGGAAACAAAGACAGGGACACCCTTATTGATCGCCTGTGAAGCAGGCTTCCATGCAGTCAATTATTAGTCAATCTTCAAAGCATTTGATAATATATTGTTATCAAATCAGGTGTTTTTGGGAAGTTCAAAAAGCTAACATGTCTTATAGTTTTTTATCAACCACAACTCGACTGGTTGATCCATAGTCAGAAAAGAAATAGAGACGGGGACACCCTTGGTTGACCGATAGTGAAGCAGCCTTCCATGCAGTCAATTATTAGTCAATGTTCAAAGCATTTGATAATATACTTGGCAACAGTCTGAACTGCACAGTTAATACTTTATTCTATCTAAATAAGTCAAATAGCAAGCAGTTATCTTAAGACTTAAGAAAGACATCATTTAACCTTCTATGTTCTATCACTCAGACATCATTTTAGAATAGTTCACCCTATTTTCATAAGCTCAAGGTTACAAATTATGTCATCTTCTCCATTGCATATTATTAAGCTTCAACTTGGACTTTTTTCTTTGTGAGATTTTGAGTGCTCATTCGTTTTCAATAGTGTTAGAGGAAAAAACTCTTTAGTATTTAAAGTAAAATCAAATTTTTCTGTGTGAAGATAAGTGGTGTATATGATTTTAGTTTCAAATTGTAAAAGGAAATCAATATAAATCACCGGGAGTTTATCCATTATTACTTAATTACACACATATTTAGTTGCAAAATATTCATACATCCAGCTAAAATAACTAAATTTCAAACGGTTTTCTGTATAAGTGAGTCAGAATACATCAAAGAAAAACATCAAAGCCTTGCAAAGAAAAAAAATTAGTAGCAAAATGTTCATACAATTAGCTAAACTAACTAAAATTTTAACTTTTTTATCACTAGTTAGCCACACACCAAAAGAGATTCAAGAATGAGACTATAGACTTCTTCATTTTATCACTTTCTCCTCTGCGCCGTAGAGAACAACAATAAATTCTTTCTTCACATCACAGATTTTCGCTTCAATCTTCCACCTAATTTCAATATGCTTCTCCCACTTCTTCGAAGTTGCGATTTTTCTTTATCCTTAAACTCTAAACCTAACTCCAAGAGTTGGATGTTCATTTCTACTATTTTTCAGTGCTCCTTCGCCTTTTCAGTCACAAGCTTGAAAGAATGATGATTTTCTTTCTCATTCTTCTTTGTAGTCACTGCTCATCCTCTTTTGAGCATCCTCGTTGTTAGCATGCTTCTTGTCTGTCTTCGTCTTCTTTTTTCCCTCTTTGATACTAGTGCTTTCAGACCTCTGCGAGGATGACCTCTTTTTCTTTCTTGCTTTAGGCACTGACGGAGAGATCACTGAACTCGTGGTCGAAGGGTCGAAGGGTCGAAGGGGGTGGTGGGGCCCACTCTGGACTTGATGTTATAGCGGCCTTTTATGGTGCGGATCTTTCTGTAGAGCTGATCGCTAGTGAGCCTTTGATTGAGAGAGTTCTTGATGGCCTCGAAGAGGGGTGTCATCGTGTTGTGAATGAGAGTGTTGCCGTTGTTGTTCGCCCTGAAGTTGATCACGACATTGAGGATGGTGACCACGTCCTCCTCCAGCTCTTGAGACTTGCTTCCGCCTCTCTTGGGTATCGAAGGAGCGGGGGAAGACGGATGCACCACCATGTCATCGGACTTTCCGCAGCGACGACGATGCTTGTTGCTAGATTCAGGGCGTACTTGAACATTGATATGGAGAGCGATTGGGGGATTTAGGGTTCTTAGGGTTTGGATGTAGAAGAGGGCACTGATTTATAAAGGCATGATCATGTTTACTTGAAATTTTCTAAGTATAATTGATTCTATCAGCAACTTATCATACATTATACCAGTTTGTTTTTGATTCTACAAGTAGTACAAATTTCATTAATTAATTTTTATTAGCCATAATTTAGTTTTGTCCCTATTCGCCCCCATCAGGGACCAACACTTCTATGCTGATAGTAGATGGAGTTGTCGCCCCAGCAATGTCAGGTTAAACTTCTATTGCTATCGGGAGGTTAGGGTTGCTTATGTTACTAGGATTGAGTGTGATAATACTGTCAGTTTGTCCTGATCAGGATATATATTAGTGCTTGACAGTTGACAAATCTGTCTCCCAATCATCTTTTATTAATTTATTTTATATTTTCTTGATTATGCAGTCATGTCAGTAGTGGGTGGTCTGAAAGTTGGAACATCCAGAGTTGATCAAGGTACCATAGTTTGAGTAAAGAGTATAAGTTGATTCTTGTCTCTTTCTCAGCATGTCTTGTCTTATCAGCCAAATTGATGCATAGTTCAATGACAGCGGATCTTGAGAATTATCGAGAATAAATTGCAGTAGCTAATAGTTGCAAGCAGAGCAATGGCTACAGCTGTATTTTCATGCATAAATAAGTCAATGGCTCTTGGTGGTTTTCCCCGCCTCAAAGTCGCTCACCAGTCTGGGAAATTCATGGGTCACACGTACATTCCTGCTGTAAACTGGTTTCTGTTGGTAACCTGCCTGGCATTTGTTGCCACCATTGGAAGCATATATGAAATTGGCAACACCTATGGTAAAGCAAAATCACATATGATTCTAATTTTTATACCTTAGAGGTTATCTTTTTTCTCATTTGAATTCTGTAGATCTTTCAACATGAACTTTACTTTAACAATGTTGATAAGTTGTCTATCCGTCTAATACAATATATTGTTGAGGCTCTATTGATTTTGTGTCAGCACAAATGCAAGGATCTATTAAGTGATGTATCTAATGAAAGCACAGAATAAAGTTTATTTTATTTATTTATTTATGTTAAATAGATGTCTTGCAGCTTTGTTACACGTCATTGTTGGTTCATTCTAACATTTCTAAGTCATCTTTTTAATGTGTCCCTGAGACTTGTTAAAGTTAACTGAATATTTTTGTCATTAATTTAATGTAACTTTGATTGTATTCTCATCAAGTTCACTTGGGCATGGCTGAAACTCCTCCACCTATTTTCACATTCTTGTGTTTTTAAGTTCAAATCTTCTTTTAGTTGTGTGAAAAGATGTGATAACTCAATGTATGCATTTCTTTAGGAGGCCCAGTAATATTTAGGACATGGGATCAGTTGTCTGGGGATGTTGTATAGTCCCATCCCATGCATGATGAGTAGAAAGGGAGCAACATACTCTGACATAAATAGTCTTTTTATCCCACAAAACTCATCTGATCTTTCTGTACAATTGACCCAGGATTTAGCTTTGATATTAAAAAAAAAAATTAAACTCAAGATGATGACAAAGATTGTGGAGCACATGGAGGCGAACTGGATTCAATTACAAGTCCAAATAGCTGTTGGTGGGCTAAACTAGTTGGAGTATTTCAGGTTTAAACATGTTTAGTCTTTATTTCAGTATGAAGTCTTCCTCTAGTACTACACTTTAAAGCAGGGTGGAGACTAGAGAGCAGAATTAGATAGAGATTGTTGCTCCTTGTCAGGAGGCAGTATGATGACAAAGCTGTTTTATTTTACTTTCAATCTTTGTCAATATTTATGGTCAGCTGTTTTAGGTATCTCAGGATGCCAAACTGAAATAATAAAATGAATTTTTGCCATGAACCATTAGTTTCCTGTTTCATGGAACCCTCTGCATTTCCCGGGCCTATTAGTTGCTATGATTTGGTGTCACAGCAACAGTATGCAAATCCTTGGACTTACTCTTTGGTTCCCTCAAATTTTCATGCAATCTCAAAGAAACTCTTCCCTTTTCTACTTAGATCATTGTTGGGCATGCTCACACCATTGCAGATAGTTCAGGGACACTGTCTTCCAATTTCCACAATTCTGATGCCCTTGTAATTCTTTCCTCCCATTCGTCCAGTGGCAACCATTCATTCATGTTTTCAGAATCATTTTGTTTTAACCTCTTCATTTACATGATATGGTTGTGACTATTTGATCATAGTACAGTCATAAAGCACTTGTACATTAAGGAACACTGTGCATATATTATAGATTCCAAATTTATTTTCCTTACAGAAGTATGATTAAACATAAAAGAAACTATCAGCATGAGAGGGCATCATTATGACTTTCTGACTTCAGTTGTATGGTTTCATGTTATTCTCATTTTTGTTCTTTTATTATAGTTATTTCTCGTATCCTTTCCTTAGAAGGTATATTCTGCAGGCATTGCTGAGCTTGGAGAGATGATGGTGACAACAATTTTAGTAACTATCATTATGCTGTTGATATGGCAGACTAACATAATTTCGGTGATGTGCTTCGTTATCTTCTTTCTGGGGTTGGTGTGAGTTTTCGGGGCTGTATGGTCAGGGGTGGAAGTGAGGAAGTAGGAATCGTTCCCTTTGGAACTTGAGAATTGGTTGGTTAGTTTTCCGTGTTTGGATGTTGTTGTAGTTTTCCGGTGTTTGGATGTTGTTGGGAAGTGTGGTTTGAAAAATGTTGTTTTCCGGTGTTTGAATGGTAATGTGGAAGTGGAAGTGGAAGTGGAAAAGTTACTGCAAAATAATATTAAAATAAAAATTAATTAAGAAAAATAAAAATTGGAGTGTAATTAGAATGCAAGTGAGATTTACGTCATCACAAAATTAACTATTTTGAGCTACAACTTATTATAAATGAGATTTACATGACCACAAAATTAACTGTAGCACCGAGAAGTGAGGAAATGGTTGTGTAAAAGGGAAAAGAGAAAAGGAAAATGGATTTTTTATTTTCCTTTTCTGGTGTTTGGATAGATAGGGAAGTGAGAAATGACACTTTCCCATTTCCTTACTTCCACCCACTTCCTTGAAACCAAACAGGCCCTTCAATCTCTTCAGTATTGGGTGGTGTGGGAGACGGATGTTGGGTTTTATTGGTATTTGCGGCAATAATTTTTATGACTATGTACATATGGAATTATGGGAGCAAGCTAATACAACACTGAAGTCAGACAGAAGCTCTCAATGGATTTGTTGCTGAAGTTGCGTTGCAATCTCGGTACAATTAGAGCTTCTGTCATTGGCTTGGTTTACAATGGATTAGTGAAAGGAGTTCCTGCCATATTTGCACACTTTTTGACCAGCCTTCGAGCTATCCACTCTATGTTTGTGTTTGTGTGCATAAAGTATGTCCCTGTTCCAGTAGTCCCTCAGAGTGAGAGGTTTCTATTCTGGTGTGTCTGCCCACAGAGCTCACATGTTCCGTTGCATTGCTAGGTATGTCTAACTCCCTAGATATTGAATAATTCAGTGGTACCAGTGATTCTGAATGCATATATTGAAATGCCTGTTCTCCTGATAGATATTAACAGTTCTCTTTAAATTGCTCATGCCGCAAATTTTACAAGATGAATTACGATAAACAATAAACAGTATTATGTGTTGAGTTTATTGCAAGGTTTATTTCTTGAATTTTAATTCTGCAAACATTTCATTTTTTTTGTTTGAATAATTATCCAAAGTGTTCACATTCAATATGGATAACATGCAAATAAAATGAAAGAGTTACCTCACACAGAAAAAAAAAAAAAAAAAAAAAAACAAAAGAAGTATCATGTGCAGAGACCAATAAACAATAAATTTCTCTACTATATTAACTACAAAGGGAAGGGTAGCGTTTAGATATTTCGTCTCATGTTTCTTTTATTATCTTTCTTGTTGACTTTTAATTGCACTATTAAATGCTCAAACTTAATACAGAGGCTTGACGCACAAAAGAGAAAATTAATAATTGTTTATGAGAATTTGAAGAGAAATCAATCTGTGTTCCGGTTTCTCTACCTGCTTCCAAATAATGGTTGCATCATCTGTTGCAGTAAGTAATTATTAACTATCTACGCCATTACTAAAATAGGTTTGGTTTCAGTATTTGTTTTATAAATTTTGTTGCTTCCAGTCAGCATAATTGACTTATTGTTATTCCTTGCACTGTTTTATGGATTTTCTGATGCATCTTCTGATTCTCCACCTTTGGCTTTGTCAAGAATCCTTTGTTGCTCTCTCTAATATTTAGCAATATGTTGTGTGAATTAGGGCCTTAAATAGGAGACAATCAGTTATAGACTTGTACATTGGAACTGAAATAACTTCTAAGAAACATCTTCAATTTGGCTGCTTGACTGTAGGTATGGTTACAAGGATGTTTGCAAGGAGAATCACCAGACATTCGAGCAGCTGCTAATTCGGAGTCTTGAGAAGTTCATATGCCGAGAAGCTCAAGAACTCTCTCTAGCGAGTGACGATGATGCTGATTCTGATGCCGACAACCAGGAATCACAGACGGGAATCCTCATATCTGCTAATTGCAACATGTATTCCCTCATCATCCCCCTCTTTGCTGATGATAGGAACTGCATTCAGAGACCAACTTCTGAGGCAAGCGCTTCATCTCACTGGGGTCAGAAAAATTCGCATTCTTCTGCTGCTGTCCGCAGAGAAGAGTCTAGAAAAGGAACTTGCATTATTGCAAAAAGCAAAAGAGACTAGAGTTGTTTACCTCCTTGGCCACTGGGATATTAGGGCTAGAAAGGATTCATGCTTCTTCAAGAAGCTGATCATAAATTATTTCTATGCCTTCTTGAGGAAGAATTCCGGGAGAGGCACAGTGAATCTCAGTATTCCTCACTCGAATCTGATGCAAGGGAGCATGACTTACATGGTCTGAGGGTTTTCTCTGCCGCAAAGCAGAGGACACGAAGATATCCCTGCACTGAAGCCTTACTGCATCACTGTTGACTGATTTTGGTTTTCTTCACCCGCAGTCGCTCACTTCTTCCACGACAAAGCTAACAACAGGCTTTATCACTCCATTCGCGGCAGTCTTGATGATTTTCCTTCCGGATTTGCTTTCATTATTGACAAATTGTAAAACGGGCATGTAAAAAGTACTCTTGGATACATTTTTTTTCCAATTTATAGAAAGAGTTTTGATAATGAATATTTCATTTAGCGTGATTTTTTTTTGTTCTTTCAAGAATTGCTGTATGTAGCTGTTTTAATGTCGTGACAATTGAGAATTTCTATTGCTGTGTTAGAATTGTACATCTTGGAAAGAAAATGGTATGCGTTAAAGTGATTCTGAAAGAAAACATCTCATGCGATTCTGAAAGAAAACAAAGCTAAGGTTGGATGCTTCTTGTTTTACTATCCTGGATTGCCCTATGGTCGCACTGGATATGTAGCTCTTTTGAATATTGTTTTTGCTTTTCTTAATTCAGATTTGCTTTTGAATCTTGTATTTTTTGGTACATGAAGAACATTAGCCGTCATGCAATGGACATATTAGTTGCTTACTTTTTTTTTTTTTTTACTACTAATAACCTCTGTTGGAAGTAAGGACTGTAATACTGCTTCCCACGCGTACACCTTTTGGTGATCCAAGTTAGGGCTCCTCATTTTGGGCCCCACTACAGCATAACGTATTCAATACGGTAAGGGAAAAAAAAAAAAACTACCGGGCATGTGACCCATTTTATTAAAAAAAAAATGAAAAAAGAAATAGAAAAAAACCCACCACTAACTCCATCTCGTCTCTTTTTCATTTGCTCTACTCCTCGTCTCTCTCTCAACTCTCAGCAAAGAGAGCAGAAGCGAGAGAAACTCACCGCCGACGAGCACCAGAGACCCTCGCCCACCGCCCCCGATGGGCCCCCGCCAGTGACGCCGGCGCCGTGCCAGGTGCGGTGCGCCCGCTGCCACGAGATCCTCACGGTGGCCCCCGGCATCACCGAGTTCAGCTGCCCCAAGTGCCAGCTTCCCCAGATGCTCCCCCCCGAGCTCATCAACCCCCCCGCAGCCCCCTCCCCCGCCCCCAAGCGCGGGCACCTGCCCAACATCCCGCCCCCCCTCCCCCCGCCGCCGCCGACCCCCTCCTCCTCCTCGATGCCCCTTCCGCCTCCCCTGCCGCCGCCGGCGCCTCCGGCGCAGGGCATCGATCCGACCAAGATCCAGCTCCCCTGCGCCCGCTGCAAGGCCATTCTCAACGTCCCCCACGGTCTCGCCCGCTTCAACTGCCCCCAGTGCGGCGTCGACCTCGCCGTTGATCTCTCCAAAATTCACCACTTCTTTGGCCCGGGACCTGCCGGATCGGCCTCTGTGGCCCCCGGGGCGTCCCCACACGAGGTGCAGGAGGAGATCAATGAGGTGAGCTCTCTGTTGCTTCTGGTCGTCTGTTGCTTTCAAAACCCTAGTTTTGGGCGTGAGGAATTCGAATTTTGTTTTTCTTCTCACTATGTTTAAAATGCGCTCATCGTATGAATCCAGTGGGAACTTTAGAGTAGTTACATGGAATTATCATTATCAGCGGGAAGTTTAGTGGGTGAACAATGTTTCAACATCAAAAGGGGGTAAACCTTAGAATTCTCCTTCGCTATCTCATTAGTTTATATCACTGTTAGGGGCTTTGCTGAGCACGAGATGCATTAGTTCTTTTGCTTAATTAGATACCTAATTTGTAAAATTTATCATTTATTTGCTTGATAAGAATGTTAAGTAAAATTGACTGCTTGTAAAGATGGAGTAACAAGTTTAAATGAAGTAGAGATGACCAATAGGAGCGGAAGAGATGGGATAGAACTGGTTAGTGTAAAATGTAGCTGTATCTAATTTAGATGAATAGGAACAACTGAAAGGTTGCCCCCCTTTATTCTCCTCACCACATAACTGTTTGAGGAGAGAAATAAAACAATAAGAAATAGTAATCTATATTAAGGTAAAGGCTGAAGCTTGTTGCAGTGGCAAGGTTACTCTGTTTTTAACCTGGGGTCAACGTTCTGAGTCATGAAAGAAACCTCGCCATGATATGGGGTAAGGGTGCGTAATCTGATCCTTATGGGACCTTGCAATGGTCAAAGGTTCATGCATTGAACTACCCTAATATATTACTCCTAGGACTCATTCAGTTAAGTGGTTATCTTTGGATCCAAGTTTTAAATAGAGAATTTACCATGTGATGATTGCTTCCATTTCATATCCACGATTATTTTTGAAAGGGCATTGTAATTGATTTCCTTGTAGCATGAGTGAGAATGTTGAGAGTTGGGAAATATAAATGTTTTATCTCTTCTTACAAACACAAGGCTCACACAAAACAACTGATCATGACATAGCTTAGGAGGTACGATGCCTATAAACTTCTCTCTTACCATTGGTGACATGAACACATAATTGTTGACTAAAAAGTAAGTGCATTATTGAATAAAACTCAATGATTAAGACTGACTTTTAGCTTTTGTTGTCTACTGTCAACCTGAGTTACATAGATCTTGGCACAGACCACAACACTCTAAACGGTTCATGATCTCAGACAAAGCAAGCTACAAATACAAGGATATGTAAAATTTTTAAAGAAAAACATAGGATAGAGATACACTATAGACATGACAATAAATATTATACAGATATAATTAAGAAATCTAACCTCAAGATTCATAACAACAAATCATAAAAACCCAACATATCATATAAATCCAATTTTAATATAAATCCTAAATCTCCAAATTATACAAATCATGAAATCTGACTGTATAATGACTAAACCACAGAACATATAGACAATATCCAAAGTTTTGCAAAAAAAATTGTTTAGAAAATAAAACATAATTTCAACATCAAATGAATGAAAAAGGAAAACCAACATGACACTTGAAAGACAATGATTTATTAGTCTGCCATGTGATTCAACATCATAAGCCAAACTGCAGAGAAGAGGGAGGCTGGGTGTGTCATGCAGGTTCCTAGATATGTTGTGGTGAGAAGAGAGGTAGAGAACAAGAAGAAGGAGAAAAGGTAGAAGAGGACATATCTCGTCCGCCATTTGGAATCGGAAAGGGATAGATAATTAGATATGAGATTTAAGAAGTGATAATGATTTTACAATCGACCTGATCTAAATATAATCTTGTATTCTTGGTTCGAAAAGTCTGTGATAACATGTTCTCATCTGAATTGTTATGAATTTTATAACTGTATATGCGTGTGCAAGACATGTTCTAGATGTATATGACATGTATCTACCTATATTTTGAAATTATTTTAAGGATGGGCACGTACTTCCCAGGCGTGTTCGACATGTATACACCATATATCTTGCACTTGCTGTGTTAGATACATATCCAAAACAAGTGGCCCTTAGAACGCGTTGATGTGACATTTGATGACAAACTTACATGCATGTAACTACTAAAAGCATCTAGTAATTAGGAGTGAGTAATACCTTCTTTCTTAGAACTAGAACAAAAAGAAAATTAAACCTTAATTATTAACATCTTTAGATTCTAATCTTAAACCGTATATAGATATATGAAAAGTCTAAACCAATATCCAACCTACTTCAAGTCCATGATGCCTTCTGTAGTGGTCAATTCTTGACTTCTGCGAGATCGCGACACCTGGCATATCTCAGAATCACGTGATCACGAAATTAGCTTGATTCGATCCCAAACCTCAGAGGAAATCGCTATGACCGAGGGCCATCTCACTATCTTCTCTCCACAGGAACATCTTCCACTCGATTCTTTGAGCTCGAGGTTTCTGGACTGCTTCGAAAGAAGGGGAGACAATCTTCATAAGCCCCTCACTGATGTCCCCCTCGTCCTGATGAGCCTTGCCTAATAACAGCTCCGAGCGAGGGACAGTCAAAATAGGTTCCACAGCCGGAGGGATCGCCTCGGAGTCACCTTCTAGGGGTGCAAACTCCATAAAGATTTTGACCTCAGAGGCGGGATCCTGTATTTGAAGGTCGGAGAGGGAGGTCAGAAATTCCGCTAGTTTGGCGGAGTCGAACGGGTCGGAGGATTCTGACCTCTAAGACACAACGGACGAAGCTGCTCTCCCTGATTTGTCTCCTGTTGCCGGGACAAAGCCTCCCTCAAACTTCGCCAACATCCTCTCCAAAACTCTAACTACGCCAACATCCTCTCCAACTTATTCTCGTCAGAACCCTAGTCGACCTGGCATCTCTTGTGCAAAATGAGAGCAGTGTTGGCATCTCTTCTGCAAAATGAGAGCAGTGTTTTAAATGTCAGATATCGAGAAAATGTTGGATGTCGTAATCGGATGCCGGATTTTGGATTTTGATTTCGGAGTATTTCGGGGTCATTTAGTAAATTTCAGACATAATGACGAATAACAAATATATGTTCTAGATGTCTTAAATAATATAATTTTAAAATTCTTATTAAGGTAATACATACACAACTTATACAAAATTATATAAATATATTTAAGATAGGGATACTTATCTTAATTTTTTGCATACACTCACTAACTCATTGTTGAAATTTTTGAATTGCTCCAACTTTCAAGATCAACCAACATATTGGGTTTTCCCGAAATGCCTGCCGACATATCAGATTTTTTATGAAATGTCGGCCAATATTTTCTAAAACGCCATTTCAAATGAGGGTGGGGATGTCATGGCGGTGAGGGCTTGAAAACGAAATGTCAGCCGACATTCTGAAAATGTCGGTTGACACTTAAAACACTGAACGAAAGTCAAGACCAAACCGAATACAGGAGGATTCAAAAACAAAACCATACTCACATCAAGGGTCTCTGATTGAGGAGACTCTGACACACCTCTCCTCTTCTCCGGGCCTGCCTGAGCTGGGCGCTTCCTTTTGTGCACCTCAAGCTTCAGACTGGTGCTCTGTGTAGGAGGCTCCGCCCCTTTGGCTAGATGCCACTTGATCCAGCGCCTCCCTCCTCAATGACGGGTGCAGCAATAGGGGCAGGCTCTGCGTCATCTCGAGCTGACGCCGAAGGTCTCTAAACGACTGGGGGCACAGAGTGCCTGCTCGGATCCAACAACCAACTCCAGTTGTGAAGACTGTAGTCGATCTGGAACAACCTCCGCACTCTTTTCCAGACCTGGTCCGAGATCGACGCACTCCCCTGCGAGATCGGTCCCTTGTTTCACGAGATTGAAACGATACCACAACTTTTTGCAGAAGCAGCTCCCAAGGGCCGGGGACCCGGATGACGATATCATGCCATCTGTGGTTGTTGTCCATTAGGTTGACGATCAACCTATCATAGCCACTCCGAGGGATGAAGAAGCGACCATCTTGGTTGGTCTTCCTCGTGGAATAGATGACACAGAAGTCCTCGCGCCTGCACGAGTTGAGGGCAAAAGAAACACATAGGGCTTCAAAGCTCAGAACTGTGTGCCAAGCCCTCGTCGTCAACTGCGAGGGGCAACCTGAAAGTGACACAGGATGTCACGAATGTAATTTGTTAAAAGGGGTATGATGGGAATCAGACGGCTTAGATTTACTAGTATTTATTTAAATTTAGAATTTAAATTTAGATTTGATTAGATTTGGTTGAGATTTAAGAGTTATTTGAATTTAGATTAGATTTAATGTTTTCAATAATTGCACGTATGGTGTATGTATTGTAGGCTATATATAGCCATGTAGTGGACTTTGAGATTTAATGATGAATTGATAAAAATTTATGAAGCTATTTGAGTTTGGTATTGATTTTGATTCCATAGATTGAATTATAGGCGGTGAAGCCAAGATTCGAGTTGCGATCCGCGATCATATCTTTCCTCTCTTCTCTTGTTCTTCCCTAATTTCACAAAATCCCCACCACAAACCCTAAATCCCCCTTCGTCCCACATCAATTTGGTATAAAAGCCTAATTCCTACTTTACTCCTTCCACGAATTTCTTGAAATCAAAAAATAAAAAAAGAGAAAAAAGAGAGGAAAAAGAGAAAATTTGTTGTTTGGTGAACAGTAACTGCTACTGTTCACCCTCCCCATCGATCATCATCACCATCGCAATGACGCCACCATCGCAGCCTCCAAACCTCAGTGCCACCCCAGATCGGAGCTCGACCACCCTCGCCGACGCTCTGTCGCTGACTGCAAGCCATCCTCATCGTCGACGACCCTCTTCATCTCACTACCATTCCTCGACGTGACACCCACCCTCATCATCGCCGGACCTCCAACGTCTCCCCGCCATTTGTCCACCTCGCTGATGTAGCCATGCCACTTTGCTGACCACCCGACGCCACACGACCTCGCCGAAGATCTCTGCCCCTTTTCTGGCCTCTATCGCTGACATTACCTCTTCATCTCCGTCTTCGAGCCAATCTACGCCACCGACAATCTTCTCTGTCGTCACCGTTGCTGGAGTTCCCAGATCTGCCGCCAGCCCCCCACACCACTGCCGTCATTGCAACCTTCGCCCATCGATATCACCGCCACCATCTTTACCAATTCCATCCTTCAATGCCGACACATAACCCAGATCCACGCCCGTTGTCGGCCTCGTCGTCACCCAACTCCGCTGTCGGCGATCAATTTGCCACCTCCTCCGCCCTCGCCGCTTAGATCGGACGAGACCTCCACCTGAGATCACTGCCATCTTCGTCGTCAACAGATCTCGCTGCCGTCTGTTGTCTTCAACGACCACCACTCGTCAGATCCCTTTGCCGTCGCCGTTGTCTTGCCGTCATTGCCTGTCGAGCTTGCCGCTTATCTCATCTCCGCGTGCCCTAGCTGTCCGATCGAGGGGAAGAAGAGAGGGAATCATGTTTGATTTGGATTCGGGTTTGATTTGTACTCGGGTTTAAGTGAATCAGGTTTTAGATCCACCCAAAGTCACAAGATATCTGACCCGAACCCGACTGGGGCCAACCCGCTGACGCTAGCGACTCCTTGCTGACGTCAGCGACTTCGCGAGCCGACTCGAGCCGGCTCAGCCGAGCTGAGCCGATCTTATAGGACCGAGTCACGGCTCATCTGATCCGACTGTTCCCAGTGGCTCAATTCCGAGCCGTACTGTTTCAATTTCAACACAGCCGCAGTCCAAAAGATGTTATTCGCCCGTTCAGAGTCCGATTCGAGTTCCGTTAGAAGCGTTGAATCTGCCGTTGAGTCCCAGAGCTACTGAAAAGAGTTTACAACATTTGAGCAGCAATACTTCTGTAAGCCTGTGTTTGGTGCTGATATTGTTCCCGCTGCAGAAGTTCAACGTTTCAGATCCCGTTTTCAGTCCGATTTGAGCGCAATTTGAGCTGTTGAGATTTGTGGGTAACTTCTGATCTTTATACACTGAATTTTATCCATGGGCTTTTACTTTTGTAGTAGATACATAAATACTGATGCTGATGACAAGAATGTTGAACGTGATATGTATGCGGTTATCCCGTATTTTCGGGTTTCTGAGATCATATTGGGTATGAGATGTGGGAAAATGATCCTGAAAGATTCTTTAGTTATTTTATTCTGACATCCAAGCAGAAATGCCATTATGCCCAAATGAAGATGGTTGGACAAGTTTATTGGTGGTGAAAAGATAGCCATATCGACGATCAGTGTTAATTTGTCTTACAAAATTATTTTCGTATTCTGTATGCTCCACACCTTCTTTATGCATCTAAGGCAGATTACAATTATCCCAGTGTTGAGCAAGAGCCCGGGCATGAGAGCCGATCATTCGCCGATATCTGCACTGAGCTCCTAGATGAGATCCAGAAACTTGTGGCAAATCAGACTGCGAAAGTTGATGCAGATCCAGACATTGTTGATAAGCCAGGGTTGGGGCCGGAGCCAGAGCCAGAGGTTGTTAATGAGCCCGATCCAGAATCAAGAGTGGAAGATCCTCTTATTGGGACTCATGTATATCTTTGAGCAGAGTTTACCATAAAGCTATCTTCATCAGCTATGAGGATTCTTTTATCCCTGAGATCGCCTGATGTATATGATCTTTTGCAGATCTTTTTAGAGGCGACAGGTTCACAGGAGGTTGGGTTTCTTATGGTACAGAGTATAATCGGTACAGTCTTCAGCTGGGATGATTTACCTCGGCATATTGCATGTGTCTTATTCGAGGTACCATCGACTGCAACCGGTTGGTCACGAAAATCAGTTTCACCTCCACCACCTTGGTACAATCATGACACATCAATGTTGATTTTCCGACCACCATCTTGGTCTGATTAAGAATTCTCGATGTGGTTTAACCCGGTTGTGCTTGCTTTGCTACTTACTACTGCATTCACCGGAGATGAATGTTTTCAAGCTGGAAAGAATGATGGGAATCAGACAGCGGACGGCCCAGATTAACTAGTATTTATTCAGATATAGAATTTAAATTTGAATTTAGATTTGATTAGATTTGGGAATTATTTGAATCTAGATTTGATGTTATCAATAACTGCACATATGATGTACGTATTGTAGGTTATATATAGACATGTAGTAGATTTTGAGATTTAATGATGAATTGATAAAAAGATTATGAAACTATTTGCTTTTGGTTTTGATTTTAATCCCATATATTGAATTATAGGCTGTGAAGCCAAGGTCTGGGTTGCAAGCCGCGATATCTTTCCCCTCTTTTATTTTTTTCTAAATTTCACAAAATCCCCACCACAAACCCTAAATCTCCCTCCGTCTCACATCAGAGTCTCAACCCAATGCTAAGACCTGGGGAGAAGATATACGCCGCCTGCAGGGGGTCGCCGTGAAGTCTTTGTGGGGCACCACTTCACCTGGACGTTCGACGGTAGGCGAACGCTGTATTTCGCCAAGCGTCGACCTCTTTTTGACTATGGAGGATCGACGCTTGGGATCAAAGTCTATGGCTTCTCTCTTTAGGAAGTGCGCTCTCTTTCCTTTCTCTTCAGCACCCTTCTTGCTCTACCCCTCGCCGTCAGTGGCAGCAAATTTTCCTCCTCTCGCCATTTGCTGAACCAAGATAACAGATTTAGAGACAGAGATCAGAAACAAAGGAGAAACAAAGAGGCGCAAAACTTAAAAAAAATCTAGGGTTTGTGAAAAGAAACTCTCTCGCAATCCTCCCAATTTAAATATGAATGTTGACGTCATCGCAATGATGGTCCTGAAAAAGTGCCCACCTTTTCACCCACGATGCTTAAATCTGGACCGTTGCGCTAATCCCAACATGTTGTGATAGACCCAAAATGATAGCTACTTGATGCGCACACCAATGGGACCCGCAACGTGACAACTTCTAGCTAGCATAGAACATTAAATGCGCAAGAATACAAAGAGACTCTCCGACTCCTCTTCCTTGTTTTGTAGCGATGACTGAAAAATTAGATCACAGGATTAATTAATTTTCTCCTTCCCGATCAAAGACTCGAGAAGGGGAAACGAAGGGGGCATCTGTAGTGGTCAATTCTTGACCTCTGCGAGATCGTGACACGTGGCAGATCACGGGATCAGCCTGATTCGATCCCATCCGAAGACTGCGAGAATCAGGCGGCTGTAACAACCAGATACGCCAATCCAAACTACCTCGACGACGTTGAAAACCACTCCAACAAATTGCAGTTGAGATGATTCAAGCAGTTAAGATTCGGAGCTAGTTCAGACGTGGAGATCTTTGCCAACCCGATCCAGACAAACAACCCTCACATATAAATACTTATCTCCTACTTCTTCACAACGGGTTAAATCCTAGAGATTGTAATCCTAACATTACTCTGCAAAATTTATTGTAACTCTCTAATATTATAGTGAATTCTCTTCCTCTTGTGGTTTTTGCCTTCTAGGTTTTTTACGTAAAGTGCTTATTTGTTTGCGATTGCTTTCACTTGTCTACTTATTTACAGTTTGTGGTGTGGAGAAATTCTCCGAGAATTTTCCTCCACACCCTCATAGTTTGGGGATTATGTAGGTTGTGTTGAAATAGTGTGACTAGTGTCTAACCCATGTCAAAGGATGCCTTTTATGTTTAGTCAAGCCATGGCATTAGTTTGTCCGACCAGTGTTTTAAATATTGAATTATCGGCGATATATCGGTTGGCAAATTATATATCGGATACCAGATATTGGGTGATATATCGCGATATGGTACTAAATACCAGATGTCAAATCAGGCATCGTACCGAATGAAGTATATACATGTGATTGCCTACATAAATCATATGAAACTACTTAAAGTAAGTTTAGGGTCATAGACTCATTGAGATACTTTTTTTAGAAGCTCCTCAAATGCGTTTATAAAAGCTCCTCACATGCGTGTGTAAAAGCTCCTCAAATGCGTCACGTGACGATATATCAGATATTTTCATCTCGAATATCGGTCGATATATCGGCCACGTGACGATATATCTATATAAAACAATATCCACTAAAATTTTACACTCATTGTATCGTTTTGGATAAAATACCGGTATCTTGGCCAATATTTAAAATAGTGTGTCCGTCACAAACTTCTAGATGTTTTTTAAGTTAACATGACTTGAACTTGCAATATTTTGGTTTAGTCAACACCAATGGGGATCCAGAGTGTCCAATACATGTCAGGCAAGTGTCGTTATATGAGTGAACACGGACATAGAACCCTCTCTAAAGTTCCCATGCTCCTGATATTGTTGGTTAAAGGAGGGTACAACTTTCATCCCGGAGTCACAATTTTGCTTCAGATAGTTATTAAATTTGCCAAATTGAAGTTTTGATCTTGGTCCTTCACCTTGCAGTTAAATTGATCAAGATTGATTAAAATAATTGGGAGCCTTTAATATTTCAAAGAAGGCCGTAGAAACTTATTTAATCTTATGAGTTGGTGGGAGATTAACCTAAAAGAAGAGTAGAAGTTTTTTCTATGCAACTTGTTTTGAAATTGAATATATATTAATTTTATTATGCTGATATCTGTGAGTTCAAGGCTACTAGCTTTTCCTCAAATCCATAATATATGTCTCATTGATACAAGTATGGAGCATAGATATTGGGTCATGGATGCGTGGATATGAGAAATCTTGGAAACGTAGGATACATATACGGCATGGACACGAGAAATGAAATCACCTCGAGGGGGGTGAATAGGTGACTAGCTAATCTAATGATGAATTAATGCGGAATTAAAACTATTTATGCAAACTAAAAACTATTATGCTAAACACACCAAGTATAAAACAAAAGTGTAGCCGAATTCCCGGTAAAGGGCTCTGGACTATCTCCTCAAGATTCCTCCAGATAAGAGTTGAGGTGCCACTATGGCTCTCTTGGTTGAATACAAGTGTGAGAAAACAATCCCAAGCATATAACAATAAGGCACAATATATATCAAGCATATAAATATATAAGCAATGTAAGCATGCAAGATATAAACACAAGTGAGAGATAGAGAGAGCAATCGCAAACACGGGAGATTTGTTTCGAGGTTCGAACACTCTTGCTCTACGTCCCCGCCTTCAACACTATGAAGGATTTCCACTAGAATCGATCCCACCGGATCACTCGGTATCGCAACACCTACAAGGAGTTCACACTAGAACTCTTGGACTCACTAGTCCCTCTCTTGTTCCCGCAAGAACTACACACGCAAGCACACTAGCTTGCCGAGGCCGAACCTCTACACCGAGCTCCCACAAGAGCTCGAAACAACACGAACCCGCAAGTTCGCCTCCTCAAATACAAGAATGAACACTTTGGTGATCTCAACACTTTGATCACTTAAAAACACTCTCACAACAAGGATCCCTATAGAATTAATATAGCAATGGATAGCTCAAGTGTGCGTGAGAAAACTAGGATTGATTTGGTGGTGAAAAAACTCAAGAAATTTCTTTTACAAAACACTCTTGAAAAACTCTCCTTTTGATATGGAAGTATTTGGCTCTAAAACAAGTAGAGATAAACACTTAGAAGTGTAGGAAAAACTATTTTGAAAATCCACTTAAAATCTTATATAATACAGTCCAAGGGAACCTCAATTTATAGGCTCTCAAAATATGACCGTTGGAGGCCAACTCAGCAGGATTCCCTGCCGTCGGTCGACCGCCCGGACGACCGTCAACGGTCGGATTTGCGATCGTTGGGAAAAGCAGTCGACCGGCCGGTCGACCGATAACTGGGCTATGACCTAGCGGTCGACCGCCTAGTCGACCGGGGCCATTTACAGAGAGCAGAGACTCTCTGTCGGTCGACCGTGCGGTCGACCGGCTCTTACTGTGCACATTTGTGCACATCGGTCGACCGGAGCGGTCGACCGACTTCTGGCTCGGTCGACCGGCAGAAGGCCAGTCCAACATTTTTAGGGATTAAAACTCGGTCTTTTTCCTTCAATAAAATACCATAAATTTTCATAAATTCTACAAAAATAAGTTCATAGATATACTTTTAAATACAAACATGTTTGATTAAAAATCAAAACATATTACAAACATTTTGAACTATTTTTGTAATATAGAAGTTTTGCCTTAAACAAAAACCTGTATTTTTCAAAAACGATTTTTTCAAAACTTTTCCAAATATAAAAACAAGATATTCTAAACACTTTTGAAGTTTAGTGTGTATGGATATGATCCACTACACATATATGATGAAATATCTAAGTTTTTGACAATAGCTCTAAAATAAGTTTTGATAAAACACATGTATATTTTGAAGCTTAAAAACCAAACCGGTATTTTTCAAAACGAAAACTCTTTTATGAAAACACATATAAATCTTGTGTTTGAGTGTATATGAACTTGAGCAATCCACCAACTAATCTATCCTTCACATTTTATCTAAAAACAAAATCTTGACACTTACAAATATGGCACAAGTCTTCTTGAAAATCTTCTCTTGAAGGTCTTCTTCTCCTTCTTGACTTGGTCCAAACCTTGATCCAATGAGCTAGACTCCTCTTGAGTACTTGATGCAATCTTGATGCGCGAGCTCTTGAATCAACACGTGCTAGCTCCAAAACTTTGACTTGAAATCCTTTGGTGAAGTTAAACACCAACTAAGATCTTGATCAAATATCTGATACTAATTAAATATAAGATCTTTAGTACTATAACTATACGAGTTAATCATCATCAAAACTAGAGTGATGGGCTTTCGGGCCAACAAGAAATGGGTGTGCATGTGTGCATGCATGTGGGTAGATGGATGCACAATGGTGTAAATTCTATAACCCTCTATTTTATGCCTATTTGACACCACATTCAAGGGTCGTGTGCCACATATCAATTCCTAACCGCTCACTTGTCATTGTGTTGAGGTGGTGCTGGTGCAATACATCACTCACTTATGGGGAATTTCCTGGTAAACCACCCGTCTATTTACTATGGAATCTGTGGCATCTCAATGTGTAATTGGGGTTGGGTGCGGTTGGTGTGGGGGACACCCTAACTTTTGCTCTTTAGGTTTCATTTCATAGAGATTCTGCTTTATTTTATGTTTGCTTTTCATTACCTTATACAACCTTCCTCTTATATCTTGACTTGGGTCAAGCAGTGAAAAGATAAGAAATTGTGCCACACTGCTAGAGTTGATTCATTGGTTTTGATGGTAAGAGTTTTTTCTTTCTTTGTTTGTCTTTTGTGTGTGAAAAGAATTCAATATGGCTGCATGGGCTTGTCTCCATTGGCAAATTATTCTCTTGCTACTAAACTGACTTGTTTAGCTCTTAGTTAAGTTGTTTCTTGTTTCTCATTGTCAATGAATTTCAGGTTGCAATTGATGTAGAGAGAGAAGAAGATGAAGGTGGTCCAGTTGGTGAAACCTTTATGGATTATGTAAGGATATTTTGCTCTGGCACTTGTATTACTTGATGTTAGTTGATCTGTGATAGATAATTGTCTTTTTAGTGGCATACATATTTTCTTTTACTGTTCATATTGGTTTCCACATGAGGCATTCTGAAGAATAATGCCCTTCAAATTACATATCTTTTATGTGGATTTCTTTTGTAGCGCCCTCCCAAGCTATCACTTGGCGTACCTCATCCAGACCCTGTCGTAGAAACATCTTCCTTATCAGCTGTGCAGCCTCCAGAGCCGACATATAATCTCAAAATTATGGATGAACTGGAAAACTCCAAAGCATTGTCTTGCTTGCAGATTGAAACAATAGTTTATGCTTGCCAGGTTACTCTTGTTTTCTGTAATTGACAGCTTTTGAGCTGTATTGATGCTGCCCGCCCAACACCCCCCCCCCCCCCCCCCCCCACCCAACCACCCCCCCCCCCCCCCCCCCCCAAAAAAAAAAAAAATTCACTTTCAACTGCCTGTTCATCATAATGACCATGATTTATTTTTTAATGGCAGAGGCATCTTCACCACCTCCAAAATGGTGCAAGAGCGGGCTTTTTTATTGGTGATGGAGCTGGTGTGGGTAAAGGACGAACAATAGCTGGGTTGATTTGGGAGAACTGGCATCATCACAGGCGTAAAGCCTTGTAAGCCTTTTGATTGAATACTATTATTCAAGTGTCTTTGCATGGCCTCTTAGGCCTGGCTTAGCGAGTAAAGGGTTGGGTTGGGTTGTGGGAAGTCCCCGGTTCAAGTATTGTTGAAGGCCAAAAAAGAAAAAAGAAAAGTGCCCTTGTGACGTGGGTGCCACTGCACTGCAGTGGTAAAGTCAACCTGTTTTTATGCAAGTGATGACCTGGTTTCAAGTCCTTTCCCACATAAGGTTCACCCATGGGGATTTTTTTAGCAAATATGAATGATGTTTCTTTGATTTTAATGGTTACAAGTGTATTAGCTATATCTTAAATTATTTTTAATTCTTTCGTCCTCTTTACAATGATCTTTTGCAGGTGGGTTTCTGTGGGTTCAGACTTGAAGTTTGATGCACGTAGAGATCTGGATGATGCGGGTGCAACATGTGTTGAAGGTATAGAATAATCAAGCTCATAAAGCATAAATGTTGGTACTAGGAGATTATCTTTGTTTCATGGAATGTACTGTTTGCTGTTCTCTATCTTCTCTAGTGACAGACCTGCTTTGAGGATTATGATGTTAACTTCTCTGAGTGTCATGTTTATGCTTATTGCATACAGCACTCTTTTAGCTAGAAGAAACTGATAATCATACCTTAATTCATTCCTTATTAAGTATGAACCATTTGTAATTTAATATTTTCTTGGACTGTAACCAGATTGGTTTAATTAGATGGCAATACCAAGATGCAATAATTGACCCTCTTGACGATAAGGTTCTGGTGTTCTCTAGATTGAGAGTAGTTGGTTATTGTTTTGATATCTACTTATTAAGATTTGTGTTTCTAGATATACTGTGTGCACGCACGCGCGTTACCTTGATACAAGTGGAAACATCATCTCATGCAACTGTTAACCAGAAGTGTTTTAATTGTTTTAATTTGGTTGAGAAAATAATCCTTTTTGTGTTTGTGTGGGTTTTTTTTGGGTTTGGGGTTTTTTTTTTTTTTTTGGGGGGGGGGGGGGTGGTGGGCGGGGGGGGGGGGGTTAAGAGGTAGAGAATAAGTCAGGGAATCTAAATGCTGTAGAACAATACTGGATAATATTACTTGAATGTCGGTATTTCAGAGAAAATTTATGAGATGGCTACTTGGAATACAGTACACATTGACGGTCGAGGAATATCTAAGAGTTAAAAAAAAAAAGAACAAAGAAAGAAAGATATGCTGGCTGCAGATGTTAATTTAACAGCCCTTAATGGAACAGAATGGAGTAAAAGGATCCTTGCAGCTGCAAAGATTTGGGACAAAGTTTAGTTATTGTTTGTAGTAAATGTCGACCTTTCAAGTGTGTCTTTTGTGTTGTTGGATGCTAATTGAATGTGATCAAGTTGGTTTCAATTTCTCTACTACATTGTTATAACTATCCAACCTTAGATCCATGTATTCAGTATATTCTTGATGTTGAATTTGTTATGAACTTTTATCGTGAAAGGCATAGCTTGTTACATGAAGTGCACACGTGAAGGGGACCACGTGTTATTAAGTTGGGAAGGTAGTAGATGGACGGATTGATGCCTTCCTTTTTTTGGGCTGCATCTACAACACTTATGCTGCATAAAAATGAAACAACACTACTTTGATTATTACTAAATGAATGTTTCCAGAATGTACAAATAAACAGTATTTTATATTGTGTGAGATTTATTTTTTGCAGCCCTGAGAACTGCATAAAAAGGAATGCAGTTATAACAACACCAAATGGGGAAAAAGGTTCATGATCCACCCCCAAAAAATTTGGGATGAAGTTGTTCTCATTGTTGTAGTTGTGCAGCAAGTTTTAAATATTGGAGGTGCATACTGGAAAGTGGTTTCTTCATATCACGTATGAGATATCAGTGATATATCAGGGATAAGAGTCATTACCAGGCATTCTGGATGTATTTTTTTTTGTATAAATATTTATAATTTAAGGGTAGTTGTAGGTTCCTACATGTCATTTATGGATGAAAATATTATAAAACATGTGAAGCATTCAAAGACATATGTTCGTGTCATGTAGTAAGATAAATCATGCAACAGGAACACCCAATTAGATAATCACTTAACTCAATGTAACAGGATAGGATGCACTCAATATTGTGTTTAGTTGGATAATAGAAAAAAGGAACAGTAAAGAGGTGAAACTGACACTTCAAAACTTCTCTGATCTGTGTCTATAAACAATCATTTCCCAAGGAAAAGGAAAAGGAAAAAGGAAAACACCAACACCAAAGTAATGCTCTTTCTGCTACTCCTTTGAACACGTGCTAAAGACTATTATGATCAATTTTAAGCTTCAAGTAGGAAAGCTTGAAAAGGGTGAAGGAAACTTGCACGCAATGCTGGTAGGATTGGTCATCTACTTGCCAGCAAAGATGATCATTAGTTGTAGCTTCAGACTTGTCGGTGCACTGAAAGCAGGAGCAGCAGCAAAAATTACTTGCCGGTAGTAGAGAGGAGGAGCAAAGAGGGTCTCATTTTTCTTCCCTGCTTTTTTTTTCATGTTGTTAATACAAAGGATATCAGTTTGGAAATATGAGAATTCTTAGTTGAACACTATTTTTGTTTGTTTTCCCATCTACCATAAAACCCTAATGCATCTTTCCATCTTTTTCAAAAGTATACTAAGTCCAATCTTTGCGAGCATTTTAAATTTTTAAGATACCTCCAGTCTTTATAGTACAAACTCTAGTTCCCCTTCTATGTGCGCCTAGAACCTCAGCTCACAAAAGCTTATAGCTGGAAGTCACTGAGTTTATTGGATATGTAGCCTGTCTTTTTCAATGCTATTTCTTTGTTTTAGAGCTCCTCATAGCGCTGGTAGGTAGTTACTTGAACTGCATAAAGCAAATAAATTATAAATAAGACAATGGGAAAAAAGTGATGTAAATGATGCATATTTAGGTTACAATTTTGCCAATTCTTGTGCATAATGCTAGCATTTTCGTCTTCTTTTGTTGTTCGTTCTTTTATTTTGGTATTGGTGGCAAGTATACTTGATGTGTATTAAAAATCAATTTTATGCTGAAATTTAAGAGTCAAGTTCTATTCTTATTTTCTTTTGCAGTTCATGCTTTGAACAAACTTCCTTACTCCAAGCTTGACTCCAGGGCTGTTGGCATCAAGGAAGGGGTTATTTTTCTAACATACAGTAGCCTCATTGCATCATCTGAGAAAGGTCGTTCTCGATTGCAGCAGCTGCTGCAGTGGTGTGGGTCAGAATTTGATGGTTTAGTGGTGTTTGATGAGGTATAAAAGTGTATAGATGTTATTTTCTATGTCTAATGATGTGTTTTGCATGACTGATTGTTTGATGTTCTTTTGTTTTTCTAATTTCTTTCAACATGATCTTGATTATTTTTTGTGGAATAAAAAATATATTGCAGTGTCACAAAGCAAAGAATTTGATTCCTGAGGCAGGAGGGCAACCTACACGGACAGGCGAAGCCGTTCTTGAGCTCCAGGTTGATACATGAGCTGAACCTTTAAATCCTGATGCTTACTGCTAGAACACAGCCGCTATATATTATGTTAATTATCTTGTCGCGTTCCGTCTAATTGTAATAAGTACAAACCAATATAGATTTTGCCTAGAGCCCTTGTTTCATGCCATGAGTTTCACGCCATGATAACAATAGCTAATCCAGAAGTCTTTATGTATTCAACCTGTGGAGTTTGTCTTAATCATGCTTCACTTTTGTCTTCTTTTTTCATCATATCATATGAGGCCTAATGAAAATTTAAATATTTCTCATCTAAATGATGCTTGTCGATGCTTCTTATGATCACTGTGCTTGGTGTTCTTACATTTTATTTTAGATGAGGGTTTTAACATTCAATTTTGGCAGAGAGAGAAAGGGGGTTTATAGACCATGATTGCATGTCTCACAATATGTAGAAGAATGTTAAAAGCAAGTATTCTGTATCTAAATTTGGTAAGAAAACTATAAAGAAGGATTTTTTACTTTTTGCATTCTTCTTAGATCTTATGTTTCATCTATATTTGGATGGTTATATATCTAGAGAACACTTGCTATATGCAAAGTACACCATAAGCACTAGGCAGTATTTGAATGTTACGCTGCCCTTGAGGCACGCTTCGATGCATTTTGGGCACACACACTGTTTGGAGAACAGATCAAAAGGGCACTTGGAAGTAGAAAGTATACCACGAGTTTAAAGTTCCCAAGCGTGCACATTTGCACCTCGTCTTCCACCTTGATTATGAAGCATGCCTTCAAGTTTGTAGGGGTAGATCACGGCTCCGGAGTTGAAGGATAAATGTATATATGTGTTATAGTCTCAAAATCCCTGGGCGCTTCTTGTCCACGTCTTCCACTGTTGTGAGAGGAGTTCACTCTCTGCTGTATACTGTTTGTTTCTAGCTTCAGTTAAATCTACTGGAACATGCATCTATATTGGACTTGCCTGCCACTTCACTTCTACTGCTGGTTATCTCTCCCCTTTGCTCCAACACGTGCCCTTTTATCTTTCTATTTCCCCCTCCACCCCCTTTCCAATTATTAAAGGAGAAAGCTGGACCATTGTTCTGGTTAGTGCACTCTCTCTCTCTCTCTCTCTCTCTCTCTCTCTCTCTCTCTCTCTCTGTGTGTGTGTGTGTGTGTGTGTGTGTGTGTGTGAGAGAGAGAGAAATTTGGCTACTTCTGGAAGGATTTAAGCATGAATCATTCTCACTCAAATTCAATGTTATGACATTCAAATACAAGATCCACACTCCGTTTAAGATGATCTACATTATTCAAAGTAATTAAAAATCAAGTGTTTTGTAGTTTTCTTGTCCATACATCAAGTAGGCACAAAATGGACGGCCGAAAGTAGCATATTACTTAGATCTATGATATTAGACATACAAATTCTCGATCCAACTATTTGATCATGATCTAAACATTTAAAAACCCTCACACGCTAACTTTTATTAAGTTTCAAATATTCTACACCGTTAAACTAACCAACTCACTGTCTTGGCCGTTCATTTTGCGCCTCCTTGATGAATAAGAAAAAAGTATTCAAAACACTTAAATTTGTGTTTTTAAGCACTCTTAATAATGTAGATAAACTCTAACGGAGTGAATCTTCAATTTGAATGGTCTAACATTGAATTTGAATAAGAATGATTCATCTCTATATCTTTCTCAAAGGACCCAAGTCTACACAGACACACACATTCAACCATCCAAGTTTTGTCTCTTTGGAAGATCACTTTTATTATTATTTTTGAATGAGATTATTTTATTTATCTTATTTTATTATTTGTGAAACTTATTTAACTTTATGCTGAAATATGAAAATCATGAGGCTTATGCCTTCACTTTGAGGTTTATTCCTTATCTCACAAGGGGGTCTTGAGGTTTTGTCCAACATCTTCACCATTTCAAGAGCTCAATCTGTAAGTCGTCCAAGCAGAATGTTTATAGACTGTACAGAACAGACCAAATAAGAGAAGAACTTTGGAATCTTTACCTTGACATCCCAATGTCCTTTTGTTTTATTTTTTTTTCTTACTCTGAATCCTAATATTATTAGCATAGAAATCTTGCTCCACCAATATGAAGCCTTAGCATCAACTGAAAAGATTTGCTCTTGAACTAGGAAATAAAACATCTAGTACTGGTGCTATGAATTAGGATTTAAGATGTAGAAATTTAAACCAGAAGTTACATAGGAAATTGACGTAATTGCATGGCCCCAAATTTTTGAATTTGACTTGGACATCTGATATATGTTTGTTGTTCATTAGAAGATAAGATCTTGAGTTGGAAAGTCCTTCCTTCCTTTACTAATTATCAACTTGTTTAAGGATGATCAGTGGTTCTTATCTATAGACTATAATTCATGTTTATAGTGGCTTAGCACTGGTGCAATTATATTACATATATGTTACTATATATTAATTACAGGTTTCTACTATAACAGGCCCGACTTCCTGAAGCTCGAGTTATTTACTGCTCAGCAACTGGTGCATCTGAGCCACGCAATATGGGTTACATGGCTCGGCTTGGACTTTGGGGATCTGGAACATGTTTTGCTAAATTTCATGATTTCTTAGGTTTTGCCTCACCTTGCTTTTATTGTTTAGTTTAGCTATTTGCTTACAATAGTTTCCATTCCAGGCATGTTAGCTTTTCAACTGTACTGTTTTAGTTATGATATTAACTTTTACTGAATGTTGATTTCATGCCATCAAGGACAAACCAAGTTGAAGATCCACTCCTTTCAAGTTAATATACATCATTTGAAGTGCCTAAAAACCAGTATCAAGTGTTTTAAAGGTTTTCTTCATATGCATCCAGTACAAAATGGAAAGCTTAAGTTACTTAGTTTAACATCTAGAATTTTGAGACCTAGGGGCGTGTTTGGATTCATGGAAGTGGGAGGAAATGGGAAGTGGGAAATGAGTTCCCACTTCCCTTGTTTGTTTTAAACCGGAAATGAGAAATTAGAAAACCTCTTTTCCTTTTCTTTTCCTTTTTATACCTCTCTTTTATACTACCATTTTCTCGTTTTCAGGGTGGTACAGTTAATTTTGTGGTCATGTAAATCTCACTTGTAATAAGTTGAGCCTAACACATTAAATTTTGATGTCATGTAAATCCCACTTGTAGTTCAATTACATTTTAGAAATTTCACTTTAGAAATAATATTTAATTTATTATTATTTTGTGGTCAACTTTGTGGTCAATTTTTCCACTTCCACTTTCGCATTACTAGCGAAACACTGAAAAACACATACTTTTTCACTTACACTTTCACATTACAACCAAACACCGGAAAACTTATTTTTACTAATCTTAATTTCTCACTACACTTCCACATTTCCCACTCCCACTTCCCACTTTCCATTTTCCTCCCACTTCCATGAATCCAAGCACACCCTAACAATTGGTAAGGATTTTTAAGTGTTAGATCATGATCAAATGGTTAAATCAAGAATTTGTATGCCAAAATCATTGATCTAAACTACATGCTCCTTTTAACCGTCCATTTTGTGCCTATGACTGCATGAGCAAAAAGACTTAAAAATAATTGATTTTTGGTTTTCGCCCCTTTAAATGATATAGATCAGCTTTAACAGATCTTCCATTTGATTAGCCTAATATCGGAGTTGAATGGGAAGGATTGGGATCCAAATCTTTTCAGATTAGGTGAAAACAAGGTCTGCTTTCAAAACTAACAACAACAACAAAGAATCCTTTATCTTAAATTTTGCAGTCAGCACTTGTCATATATATATATATATATATATATATATATATATATATATATATAGAGAGAGAGAGAGAGAGAGAGAGAGAGGAGAGAGAGAGAGAGAGAGAGATAGACTTGTGTAGTTCCGCCGGAAGGATTCATGCCCGAATCCTTCCCACTTAAATATAACCATACATCATCCGAATACAAGATCCATTCCGTTAAGTTGATCTATATTATTTCAAGTATTTATAAGTAAAAAATCAAGTACTTTAAATACTTTTTCCCCATGCATCAAGTAGGGAAAAAACGAACGGCTTAAATAGCGAGTTGGTTAGTTTAACGGTGTAGAACATTTGAAACCTAACAAAAATTTATTTTTAGGGGTTTTTAAATGTTTAGATCATGATTAAATGACCAGATCGAGAATTTGTATGTCTAAAGATATAGATCTAACCAACTTACTACTTTCGGCTATCAATTTTGCGCCGCTTGATGGATGGACAAAAAGTATTCAAAAACATTTAATTTTTGATTTTTAGTTACTTAAATAACATAGATCAACTTCAATGAAGTGGGTCTTGTATTCGGATGTCGGATGGTATCTGAGTGGGAAAGATTCGGGCTCGAATCCTTTCGGAACTACACAAGTGTATATATATATATATATATATATATATATATATATATATATATATCAGAAATATGTATATCAGCCGACAGCTGAGAACCCCTCTCAGCCTGCGGTGACGTGGCACATTATTAGCCACACTAATAAGGACGACCCGCCTATTTGAACAGCTGAAATTACTAAATGCTCCCGCGGTAACAATAGTGGATCTATATAATTTATTATTATTTCCCCCCTTTTTTAGTTCCGCACACTGTTAGATCTAGATTTGAGTTTTGCAGAGAAAGTCTTTCTAAAATAGCAGGATTAGGATCAAATACTTTTTTTTACTTTTACAGACCTAAATCTTCATCAGCTCTCCATCAGGATCTCCATTAAATTTAAATCTCCTTGTCTATTTTATTGTCGACCGCCAACCAGAACGCATCTCCTGCCAGTTCAGGTCGCCGACGTCCCCGATCTCTTTCTCCCGATCTTAATATGAAACATATATCATCGGGTTCAACTTCCTCAGAGAATATAAAAAATCTTGAAGGATTGAGATCTTTGGATGTTGATCAAGAGGTTTGTATTTTTTCTTTATTTATTTTAATATTTTTTTGCAATTTCTCATCTAAATTTTTTTTGGGTAACCTAGATGAAACTCAGCCGTAGTTTACGTTTTATAGAACAAATTGCGACCAAGGTCGCAGTTTTCTAATTTAAAATTTCACAGTTTTTATAACTGCGACCTTAGTCGCAGTCTTTAATTAAGTTAGATCTCAGACTTTGTCGCAGTCCTTTGAATTTATTAAAGTCCATTTTATCTCATGGTCATTAAATTTTTAAGGACTACGACAAAGGTCGCAGTATTTAATAAAACAGTTTTTTTTGTGATATTTATAGATAACTTAAAGTAAGCGACTACGGTCACTATTTTTAATAAATTATGTCACAGTTTATTTATAACTGTGACCATAGTCTCAGTCTGTAATTACATCACCTGTGCGATCTTTTGCGCAGTCCTTTATTATATTAAGGGACTGCTACAAAGGTCGCAGTATTATAAATTTTTTTTCTTTTCTTCTTTCTCTTCTTCTTTATTTCAGCTTTTTTAGCTTTTTCATCCTCCAATTTTTCAAATTTTCTTTCGAGCTCATAAACATGTCTTCAGATACATGATTTTATTCTTCAAAATTTCTAGTTGATCAGCTCTTTGTCCGACGTCTCTTGCAAATAATCTGCAACAGTTGGTTCTTGATTTTTTCATAGTCTCCTCAACTATTTTGACATGTTCTCCTTTTGTTTCCGTCGGGATGTTAGCTTCAATATTTACATTTTCTTTCTCCCCTTTTTCTTCTTCAACAACAAGGCCAATCATAATTTTTTCATTATTCAAAAAGTTGGCCATTCGATTTAAAATCTGAAAATCATGTATAACAAAAATCAATATAAAAGTAGCCTGTTAGTACTGCGACCTAAGTCACAACAAAATAGAAAATGTAAAAAGTAGTCATTTCCAGCAAAACTGCGACCATGGTCGCAGTGATAAGTTTTAACTATAAAAAAAAATTATGTACTGCGACCACAGTCACAGTATGAAATTTCATCCTAAATTTGTCCCTACTCAAGTACTGAGACCTCAGTCGCATTCCATTTAAAATGTAATAAAAGGACTGCGACTTTGGTTACAGTCTTAAATAAATTGCTTTTTTTCTTTTAAAAACTGCGACTTTGGTCGCTGACTATAAAACTAACCTTATCTTCTCAATATCGGTAAGATCAAGTTCAATCAAGGCTCTGCTAATATTGTGGAGGTCTCATCTTACTGTCAGTGGAGTTTTATTCTCCAATCCATTTCTTGGCTCAAAAATAGCAGCTCTTTCACATAGCCAATACTGCAACATATATTAGTATGTTACTTTATATGAACAGTGTCAATATATAAGTAATTTTCAATAATTTTTACCAACTATATATTTCATACTTAAAATAATTTGCATGGAGCATCCTTGCAGCTCAAATATGGTATGCCTGAAGATGTCAATTGACTCAATCAGGAATTGTCAAACAGTTTTAGCCCAACATATGATTTTTATCAGCTGAATATTGACAATTTGCTCCACTATATATCACGGCATCGTGCATTTGCTGCCAGAAAAGAACAGAGTGGCTGACATATACAGGATGATCAGTATTGTGAAGTCTTGAGCTTCAAGTCTTTGTCTGTCTCTTATAATTTTATTTAAAGTCATTTACTGCTCAAGTTGCTCATCCTCTGGCACATCTAATTCAGTCCTCCTTTTCTTCACCAGAAGATCATCCAAAGCTTCTTCAATGGATTCTTTCGTGATCTTCTTAATATTTTAGAAGTAATGTTTTATCACCTCCTGTCCTTCAGTGTACATGTCTTATTCATAATGAAATCTGTCCCATTGATAGGTATACCAAATGTTAGGGTAACATCCTCTACTGTTAACTCAATTTATTTGCCTCAAATAAGAAAGGACCTTGACTCTTGATCATACTGATCTACAATTTTTAGGACACTTATGTTTAAAGGCCTTTGTCAGCACCAAACTCATCGTTATAGAAGGCCATGAAAATTGCACCAAACGGGGTCTTATTCATCACATTGACAAAATCTGCCTGAATGTGCTTTTTGAATTTTATGATGAATTCGCACATAGGCTTTAAACTCGATCTTATAGGACAAACCTTCAGTTCTTGCTTACCTATAGATGCAAAAACATTAACAATATAAGTACAAAATAAAAAAAAATTCACGGTCGCAGTACTTTTAAATAAATTTGGAAAAGAAAAAGGACTGCAATCTTAGTCGCAACAGTAGATAATAAATTATAATATACTGCGTTCAAGTTCGCACTGTTAAATAACACTGCGACAGAGGTCATATTTTTTATAATTAACCCAATTAATTAACTTATGAGGACTTTGGTCAATGGTTCAGAGCACTGCGACTCTTGTTTCATCATAATGCGACCAGGGTCGCAGTATCCTATTAAGCTAACTTAGTAGAACAGACTGCGCCCCATGCCCTAATAAAAGAGAGAAAGGACGGCAACACTGCGACCTCAGTTGCAGTGTTTAAAAAAAATAATCTTAAAAACAAAACGGACGTTAATAAATTTTTTTAAAAAATATTTTATTCACAGACTACGACCAAGGTCGCAGTAACATATTAAGATAATATAAAAACCTGCGACCCAAGTCGACCAAGTGGAATGAAAAAATACTGTAACCATGGTGACCTTGGTCGTAGTGTTAAAAAATTTAAAAAATATTTAATCTCTAATAAGATCGTTAATTTCTATTTTCTTTTCATCTTAAAATATGACTTGGATTAGAGTTTCAGGATAGAAAATTAAAAAATATTGTTTCAAATCACATAAATAGATTTAATTTTGATTTTTACTTCTTTAAAACAAAAAAGGTGACTTTTTTACTCTTAATTGTGACCATGGTCGCAAGCTTTTAAAATAAAAAATTTAAAAAATTATTTTTTAAAAACCAAGATTCTTGAAAATTTAAGAAAAATAAAAAATTTGCCAAAAAATTTCAGTATCATTTTCTTTGAAATTAAAATTCAAAACTAAATCATAAAAAAATCAGTGCAAGAGTTACTTTTGAATCGAAGTTTAATTAAGAGAGGGATTTTTGTTTAAAATTAAAATATTAAGGGCTATAGAGCACAAAAAAAAATTAGGTTCTCTAGGTTTCCCCTTTACTTTTTTCAGCGGATGATTTCTTGGGCGTCATCTTGATCAGATTTTTGTTTTAAAGAAACAAATTTTTGAACGCAATTGTTCAGAAAGTTTAGGAATCAATAACACTAAATGTTTTCGGATTGATGAACTAAGAAATTCATATCTGTAATTTTTTTTGGAAGGAACTATTTTACAGACAGTAAAAAGTTGTAAGGGAGGTATTTTAGTCAAAGCAATTGTTGAAGTGACTGATGGCTTTTTCGAGCGGGATTTTTTGTTTTTTGTCTGCCAAAATTTTTGACAAATGCGTGGCTATTTTGTTGCCACGTCCCGTCAGCTGGGAAATTCTCTTAGCTGGCGACTGAGGTACAGAAACCCCTATATATACACTTGTCATTCCGGAAGGATTCAAGGCCGAATCCTTCTCACTCAAATACAACCCTACGACATCCGAATGCAAGATCCACCCCATTGAAGTTGATCTACATTATTTCAAGTAATTAAAAGTAAAAAATTATATATTTTGAATACTTTTTGCCCATCCATCGAGTAGGGACAAAATGGACAGCTGAAATAGTGAGTTGGTTAGTTTCATGGTATAGATATTTGAAATCTAACAAAAATTGGTGTATGAGGGTTTTAAGTGTTTAGATCATGATGAAATTGGTCAGATTGAGAATTTGTATGTCCAAAGACATATATCTAAGTAAATATGTTATTTTTGGCAGCCATTTTGCGCATACTTGATAGAATGATAAAAAGTATTCATAATACATGATTTTTTATTTTTAGTTACTTGAAATAATGTAGATCAACTTCAACGGAATGTATCTTGCATTCGGATGTTGTAGGGCTGTATTTGAGTGGGAAGGATTCAACCTTGAATCCTTTTGGAATGACACAAGTCTATCTCTCTCTCTCTCTCTCTATATATATATATATATATATATATATATATATATATATATATATAGACTTGGGTACATGCGGAAGGATTCAAGCCCGAATTCTTCTCACTCAAACTCAAGGGTACATGCGGAAGGATTCAAGCCCGAATTCTTCTCACTCAAACTCAATCTCACGACATTCAAATACAAAATCATCTCCATTGAAGTTGATCTACATTGTTTAAAGTAACTAAAAACAAAAGATCAAGTGTTTTGAATACTTTTTGTCCATTCATCAAGTAAGCACAAAATAAACAGCCGAAAATAGCATTTTACTTAGATCTATGCCTTTAGACATAAATTCTCGATCCGACCATGTAATCATGATCTAAACATATAAAAAACCCCACACACTAATTTTTGTTAGGTTTCAAATATTATACACCATTAAACTAGCCAACTCACTATTTCGGCCCTTTTTTTGCGCCTACTTGATGGATGAGTAAAAAGTATTCAAAACACTTGATTTTTGATTTTTAGTTACTCTAAACAATATGGATCAACGGAGTGGATCTTGTATTTGAATGTCGTGGGATTGAGTTTGAGTGGGAAGGATTCGGGCTCGAATCCTTCCGCATGTACCCAAGTCTATCCCTATATATATATATATATATATATATATATATATATATATATATATATATATATATATATGTCTCTCTTGTCTGACTCATTTTTGCAAGAGGCAATGGATGAGGCTTAAGTTTGTAATCTATTGTGGATGAATATCTCCTGATAGTTTTATTGGTAAGCTGTTTTTTGCTAGCTATTGTTATGGTTCTATGTCATTACTACTGGATAACTTATATATCTTCCTAGTTGTGCTTTCAAGAAACATAATGATTTTTTGGGCTTTCGTAAATTTGGGAGTTACAAGATTATTCTAAAAAGAATTGATACTTGTTGGTTACTTCACAGTAAAAGTTATGGATTGAACCAGGAAAGCTATCTTGTGCAACCTGAGAAGATAATCATTTAAAAAATTTATACTTAAAATAGAAAAATTCAATATGATCTGGAGATTTTGGGATTCTCCTATCTATCCAATCACTCTTCTAAGAATACAGTGGCTTGTTTTTTCAAAGCCAAGCCAAGATCACATAATTTTGTTGTTTTTATGTACATCCAATTGCACTCTCAGTATTGAGGACTATTTCAATGATAAATAGCTTGTATGAGTACATTTCCATTTATATTATGGAAATAATATAATATTACTGAAAACACATGTTGGTTTTTTACTTTTCTTATGCGACCCAAACAGATGGTTTTGTGGACTGGCACGTAAACACCCTCTCTATCTCTCTCTCTCTCTCTCACGCGCGCGCGCGCGCGCAAGCCCTCACACAGAGAGAAACACATGCACGCATGCACACAAATAACACATACAACAATAAAAAGAAAGTTATAGGGAAACTAAAAGAAAATACTTAACAACAACAAAGCCACCCCAAATTTTTCGGGTCAGACGAGATTTTCATAATAAACTCTTAGACACTACATGGACTGAGGTAGTTGAAAAGTATAAGGTGATTGTTAATTTTAAAGAGAGATGGCCCCTTTGCTGGAAGGATAAAAATGATTCATGTAGCTGACAAGCAAGGAGTTGGAATAAAGGCTTTGTTCTTTTATTGTTCTTAATCACGCTTCAGAATTGCTTATCCTTCAGAAACTAAGAAGACAACTTTATTTACTCTTGGTTATTACAAGCTCTTTTGGCATATCCTCGCTTACTCATTGAAAAAGTTTCCTGACCATTAATTTCTTGTTTTGTAATAAAAGCTTATTTTTTCTGAAGTCAGCAGATTCTAAATGATTTCTCCTGTACACCAATTCTTATGTAGGAGTTCTAGACAAAGGTGGTGTAGGAGCCTTGGAACTTGTTGCAATGGATATGAAGGCAAGGTTAGCATTTTCACATGAAGCAGTCACACTTTTCAAATCAGATCTCTAATATAAACTGTACTGGCTTATTTTAGGGGCATGTACGTGTGTCGTACATTGAGCTATAAAGGAGTTGAGTTTGAAGTTATTGAAGCCCCATTGGAGGAGAAAATGATGGTATAGGGAATATCTATGTTTCTCTATTTTGAAGTTTTAGCATTTGAAGTGGATTATTACTATATTTTGAGTTTATTCAAAAAAAAAAAAAAAGTTTACGCATGCCTCTTATGCATGGTTGAGCGCTGGAGTGGAGGTCAGTATATTTGGGATGCCAACTTGCGACGTTGTTGTTTGTAAAGTTTTTTCTGTTCATGTTGGATCCACAAAGAAGAGTAAGAAGCAGTGTTTTCTGACTGGACAAGCAAACTTCTCACCTTAGGAGCTACTTACTCCCATTGCGTGGCTAAGAAATGGTTCTTCTAGATAGAATCCTGGCTTGAAATAGGTGAATTGCAGCAAGGTGGCTGGAGGACTGAGTTTACCTTTTAGAGTGCTCTGAAACCTTGTGCTTGGAAGAGAAAAAAGAAATGAGGCCTGTAAGGACTCGATACCCGGTTTCAAATTGGGAATTTTGCAGAACAGTCTACTTGATAACTATGCCATTTTTTGTCTTTTCTTGGAGGAAGAGTTAGTTGATACTTTGTAACAGTCTTTGAGCTTTATACCATTTTATCACAAGTCAAATTTGATGCTATGGTCTTCATGATAATTTATGATTTATGATGACATCTGGAGAAGGCAATGATTTAAAAATTCGAAACCCAAAAGGTTTACTTGATTAATGATATCATATTGTATTTTACTTGGTGTCAGAATTTGATCTTTTGTTGCTCCTATGAGCTTTGTACAGTACTATCACAAATCGAATTTAAAATTTACCTTCAATAGAAGGTGCTTTTTGATAAGGTGGTGCTTGTTTACTTCCGTCAGAGTTATTTGTTCTTTTATCAATACTAGTAACTTTGTTTCTTGGATAGTAACATTTAGGTTAGTGTTTCATTTGTCATCAGTTCTTGTATGGCTGATGTAGGATGAATTCAGTCGCGGCCGGTTTGATGGAAGAGGAGACAATGGTTTGGTCTTACACTACTCAGTTTCCAGTTTAATAGCAGATGTTGGAATAGAGTTTGAGTTTGTTTTCAAATGGACTTGGTGTTCAGTTTGCTCGAGTTTATATGGCTTTTGTCCAGGCTGAGTACATGGGATAAAGAAAAGGCTCATGTTCAATGATTATTGCAGCCAGATTCCCAGAATCAAGTAAAACTGAAATTCCTGCGTCTTGACAGTTTTTATCAGACTTGACGTATTTTTGTAGTTTGAGTGTACCTCACTCATACAGCATCAAAATCAGCTTATTCCAGATTTATTGGAAAGAAGCCTTGGATATCTACAATTTTGATATAGAAAGTTCTATGAAATTCGTCCATTTGTCTGTTTGAAAATATTGTACAACTTGCAGGTTTTGTTCTTGCCAGATTCTGTCTAGAAATTAGTTTCTATATTTGCTTTTAAATAAATATAAACTTTCAAAATTTTAAATCTCTCTTATTGTCTACTTTGTAAGGGCATCTTTTTCTTTAAAAATTCTAATTTAACTAGGAATAGTTTTGTTAGGAAATAAGCTAAGGTTCTCTTATAATAGATTTTTTGCATTCTACTGTATACAGATGGATAAAGTTTTATGGATAAAATTTATTCCAATTCTCGGTGGGTTCTTATTTTCTCGTTGTTGGTGGATTTCTTCAACGAACAAGGTGTAAATTCTAGTCAGAGTCTTGTGTCAAGCTTAAAACTTTCAGAGTGTTCCTGTGTCCTGATTTTAGAAAGTTCCTGTGCTAAACACTGGGACTTCTGGCACTTGGCAGTTAACCTCCATATTGCATGTCTAAGTAGCATCATCACAAACTTTTGTAAGCTTCAAACTGGATTAGCACTGAGATTCTACTTTACTGTTATCAGAATCTTTTTTTTGTCAGAATTATAGAATCTTTTTAATAGTGGACAGCGGCTTGTTTGAGTTTTAACATTTCATGCTACTGTTAGTAATTGTTATTTCTCATCTAGACTGTGTACCTTGCATCCCTGTGCTTCTTTTTTGATACATTAGTATTCTTGGTAGGTGTTTTCATTTTCTGTACTTCATCCAACTTCTATGCACCTCTGTATTATTAGTTAGTTTTTCTTTAGTTCAAATAATATTCAGATAAAGACAATATTTTATGTATGCATGTCTGTGTGTCTGCGAAGTGCCTCTTTGGCTTATTTACTAAACTGCCATCGCTTACCGAAATTGTACCTTCATACAGAGAATTTCACTTTGTTTTTTCTTCGTTTACAGCTTCTTTTATTTCTAATAATAGACATTCATAGTCATTCATTCTATCTATAGGAAATGTATAAGAAGGCTGCTGAATTTTGGGCTGAATTACGAGTTGAATTACTATCTGCAAGTGCTTTCCTTTCTGAGGAGAAGCCCAATTCTAGTCAGGTGTGGCGTTTGTACTGGGCTAGCCATCAGGTACCACATCTTCAACTCATAATGAAACTTGTATATGTCAACTTCCATGGGATTATGCTTCTAAAAAGAGTTGAAGTATTTTATTTTGTATTTTACAGCGATTTTTTAGGCACATGTGTATGTCAGCTAAGGTGCCTGTTGCGGTAAGGCTGGCCAAGCAGGCATTGGCAGATAATAAATGTGTCGTAATTGGCCTTCAGAGCACTGGAGAAGCTCGAACTGAGGAAGCTGTTACCAAATATGTGTGTCCCTTGTTTCATAACTCTTTTATGTTCATTTACATTCAACCTTCATTTTCTATATGGTCTGCAATCTTTTGTTGTGAGCTTTGAAATTTTTGGCTGGAAATATGGAGCAGGGTGTTGAGTTAGACGACTTTGTTTCTGGTCCTCGAGAATTACTGCTCAAATTGGTGGAAGAAAACTATCCTTTGCCGCCGAAACCTGATGCAGGACAAGGCATGTGCCCAACCTGCTCAATTTCCCTTTTTCTTTAACCCCATCAAACTTGCTGACTAGCTTTTCTTCTAATTTCTGTAGGTGAAGAAAGCGTCAAGGAACTTCAAAGGAAGAGACATTCTGCAACTCCAGGTGTGTCATTCAAAGGAAGAGTGAGAAAAGTGGCAAAATGGAAACCAATAAGTCATAGTGAAAGTGATGAAGAACCTGAATGTGAGTTTCATTGTGTCAGTTATATTGATAAAGTAGTGTTCTTTAGTATAACTAGAATAATGAATCTTATCCAAATGGATTTCTCGCTGAATACTTGAGTTACTAGAGAATACTTGAATTTCATTACAATATAAGATTAGTTTATAGTCTATAGGTGTGCAAGTGTGTTTCGATTGGTATGCACTATATTTTAGTTTCCAGAAAACATGCAGAATTGGTCTTGCTTAGGCTTTATATGATTTAAGCTTGCTCATACTTATGGAATTTTGCCTGTCCGATATGGATGTCCAGATGCTGAGCTAAGTTAGCACTGTTTTCAGGATATATTGAGCTTGGCTTGAATTGGAATCTCTAGTTCAGAAAATTCCTAGCCTAGTTCAAGCCTTTATTTGAACTTCAAGATTGAATATAAATCATGCGCACTCAGTCCATTTATAAATATGATTTCTAGCTGAATGGATATATCTTCGGCTTTGGCTGATTTATCAATTGAGTTCAAGATCAAGCGTGAGTTTTGCTTAAAATTTGGATGATCTAGCTCAAACGAGCTATTTTTTTTTTATTGTTGTTGAATCAATCCATGGACAACTACTATAATAGTATGTGGCACAGAAGCTGTCTACGTGGAACAGAAGCCCATACCTGTAGTTGAGTGTAATAATGTGTAAAACGTGGAAGCTAATAATTCCTTGATGAAGTGCTGCTCTTAAAGCTGTGCAATCTTGGCTCTGGGTGTTGTTGCTTCCTTTATGTTGCGAGAGTATGATAAAGGTAATAATGTGTAAATGTGCGAGAGTTTTCAACTCCTCCCTACGCTTTAAAAGTAATAGGAAGCTAAGTTTTGACAAGCGTATGATAAAGGTAATAATGTGCAAATTGTGGGACCAAAATCTATTTATGCAAAAGAGACAACAAATAGATGTGTGGATATCATGACATCGAAAGAGACAAAACAACGAATCAGTGAACATGTCTGGCACGAATCACATGATGTTATAGAGATGAAGCAAACAAACTGGTCATGCATGTGATGAGTTTTCAATTCAAATTAATATAAGAGTTCACAAAACACATAGGCGAGAGTTCACAAAACACAAAATTAATTTGATGAGGTGCTGCTCTTAGAGCCATGCAATCTTGGCTCTGGCTATTGTTGCTTCCGGTGCATTGCAAGACATTGGGTGCCTCTGCTCTGCACGCTGCAATCCCCGCTTGATGCCGCTGGTCTTCGATGAACGTGGCCTTTGTCTCGGGCTCCTTGGGATGTTCCAGCCCCTATCCTCTCTCTTTCAAACCCCTTGTTGCTCCTTTTTGGTGATATCATCAGGCCACCTCTTTATCAATACTTCCCTTGTTATATATAGGGACAACAGACTCGGAGACCAAGGGAAAGTAGTTATAACTGGTTTAGAATTGGATGGGTTTAGTATTTAAGTGCAAGGTAACCTTATGAATCAAGGAGACCGGTCATTCCAATATATGAAACTCTAATCATATTTGAATTCAAGAATGAGTCCAACTTAGATTAGGATAGGTACAAACCGACTTGATTTAAGAAAACAAACTCAACCATGATTGGAAGTGTGTAATTTGTTTCAATCACTTAAATTCGTTGATTTGCAAATAAATCCATTCAAATTTATCTTCTCACTAAATCGATTTTGAATTCAAGCACAAGTCAACAGAACCAAGCTGGTGTAATTTAGATGCCTCAATTAATTTTTAGTAACTCCATGACCAAAATGCCCTTAAATCAAACTAGAGTAGCAAAGTTCTAAAAAATCAAGAAAAAACCTGCAAAAATTAGAAAGGGTAAACTGCAGAAAGACCCCCCGTACTATTGATATGAGAGCACTGATAACCCCAAACTACACTATGAGTAAAAATACCTTCTCATTTAAAGGTTAGGGTCAAGAATTTTTTTTATATTTTCAATTTCACCCTTTTTTTTCTTTCTTTTGCCAATCTTTTCTTCTTTTTCATGAACCTCCCTCTCTCTCACACACACATTTTATCATTGCTCTATTGTATATTTCTTTCTCGCTCTTCTTCTAGCTTTCCCTCTACCTTTCCCCATCACTTGCCTCTCCCTTTCCCTTTCCATCTCGCTCTCAATTGTAGCGCAGTAGCAAATTACGATATCAGTAGCCACATCAAGCTGCAACAATAGCAACTGCAACATTTTGGAGTGAGCTTTGGGTTCGATTGGACAAGGGTTTGAGTCTTGCAATTGGAAAGAGAGATGGGTTTAGGTTTGGAGAGAAAACAAAGATTTTCTTGGATTTGGATTTTTTTTTTTTTTTGGGGGGGGGGGGGAGGTTGTTATAATTTGGATTGGACAAGAGTTTGAGTCTGCAGTTGGAAAGAGAGAGATCAGGTTTGGATTCGGAAAGAAAACAAGGATTTTGGGCTTGAATTTGGATTTTTTTTTTGAGGGGGGGGAGATCCAGGTATTAATTTTGGTATGCGTATGGGTTTCAAAGAGTGAAGAGAGGGAGGGAGGGGGGGAGAAGAGAGTTTTATATTTTGAAGGAGATTGGGTTTGAATTGAAGGATAAGATATGAAAAGAGAGGTGAAAGTGGAGTGAGAGATGAGGACAGGACGAAGAGAGAGTAGTGAGAGGAGAAGAGAGGGAGGGAAGAAGGTGGTTTAAGTTTGATTTAAATTATGAGTTTTGGAGAAGCAGGTGATAGAGGAGTGAAAGAGAAGAAGATGAGGAGGAAGATAGAAATGGAAAGGTTAAAAATAGGGGAAAAAATTAAAACACCATTAACTCCGGGGTGTTCTTACTAATAACTTAGTTTATGGGGTACTAGTGCTGCACATGGTTCAAAGTCTCGGTCTAGCCGCCGACTCGGCCGGCACCGAGACGGATCGGTCTCGGTGACTCGGATCGGACTCGAACGATACGCACGAAACGCTACATAGAATGCCAAAAAAATTATGAAAAATTCATGACAAATCATAAAAAAATTTAGATATCAAAATTCATGTATCACATATTCAAAACATATCACCTAGCACTCAAAACATAACGTGAAAGCATAAATACAAGAGTCGTCGGTAGAAAAATATCAAAATACATGCATAATATAGTAAATTGCACAAAATAATTCATAAGTACCTACTAATATAGTCATTTCCACATTGAATTACGAGGAGGCACAAAATCATCATTATCATCATCCCCGCGATAAGTATAGAAACCCGGCATATAGTTTTCATAAGGATAATAATATGTTTGTGAGTGAGATCCTGTAGGATGAGATGATTGGCCAGAGGATCCACTATTAGAGTAATATGGCGGTAGGGGTTGTACAATATCAACTCCATGGTGATAATACCCAAAACCTCGATATTCAGTGCTGCTAGTAGAATATTCATCAGTGCTAGAATAATCAGTGCCAGAATATTGGCCAGATGTCAAACCCAACCCCTGTAAATGGCCTTCAAGACTATGATGACCATGTGAGTAGTTATCATGTCCACTCGAATAATCATCGCTAGAACTGAAATCGACCAACCGATCCAAATGCCTACGCTGTTGCGAAATCCCCACCCCGCCTCCATGATCTGTATCTTGTGTGGCATAATATTCTGAATCCCATGTTAAAGCACCACCTCGTTGGCTTCCACCAACACCATGAGTCTCTTCATCATTACCGCCATCACCACCACCACCACCGCCGCCATCACCATCACCACCCCGCGCCACCACCATCACCGCCATCATCATCACTGCTGTCATCATCACCGCCATCACCATCATCACTGCCACTTTCGTCACTACGACGAATACCTTCATCCAACCAACCTAAGTCATCTGGTGGTAACATCGACTATTCTCCCTCACGAATCCACTCATCCAAAATATCATCATCATTGAAAATATTGTTCAGATCAATTGGGTTGTAATAATCATCAGTGTCGCTTTTGCATGTCAAGTTTCTTACTCGCAACCGCATATTATAATGCACAAATACTAGTTTATGCAACTTGTTCATTGCCAACTGGTTGCACAATTTTGTATGAATCAGCGACCACGTGCTCCAATTTCTTTCACAACCCGATGAAGAACATGTTTGGCTTAAAACTTTGATGGCAATTTTCAGCAGATTGGGAGCTTCTTCGCCATAATTAATCCACCAATCAGCTGGAAGAGATTGTTGCACTGCTCTTTTAGTTAGTGAGCTTACAAATTCTCCAACTCCATCCACAAATAATTTTATCTGTAAGAATACACATCACAAGTGTTAATATTTGCATAACATTATATCGATGAAATAAATAAATTATTATTACCTCATTAATAGCTCTTGCTTGTTTATTCAAATCTGGCTCCAATCTTTTAATGACCTCCTTTAATCCATTTCTCACTTCTGGATGTGTAGAAAAGTTTTTTGAATATTGGAGTGCTGGATTTAAAAAATATGCTGCAATAATGTAAGCACATGATTGTTATGATATGACAGTTTTAATTTCTAGTCAACAAATATGATTTCTAGGCAAATGAATTACCAGCAGCATGCAAGTGTCTATGCAATTGTCCCTCCCATCTTCTATCAATGATATCCCAGTACTTCTTCCAGTTCTTATTTGATGCCTTTATAGCCAATTTTGCTCTATCTATAGCTTCATATATAATAGATAGTGTATGTTTCTTGTCCTGGTCCACTATCTTCAAGACTCTAACAAGAGGATCCATAATGTTTTGGACCTCTCTTGTCTTCTTCCAAAACCGGTCAGTCAGAATGAGATTAGAAAGCTTATCTCGCACACTTCTTCTACTCCTTTCCTTGTTGAATTCACGTCATTCGGTAGTCGTACACATTCTTTTCAAATCTTGCTCATAGTGAATAAGGCTTTCAATAGAAATAAACTCGGTGGCAAATCGTGTTATACCTGTTCTCAACAAATCTCTATCTCTGGTAAATAGCTTCATTAAATTCACCACTTTGAGGCTATTGTAAATGAATGATGTGATCATCTTAGCATCATCTAATGTCTCATTGACTGATTTCAAAGAGCCAATATCTTCAAGCATCAATGCAATGTGCTGCACAGGGAGACCAAAACAAATGTTTTCTCTTCTCCATCAACATGTGACCAGCTGCTTTGAAACTTGCCTCATTATCTGTTACAACCTGCACGATATTTTCTTCACCAACTTCATCGACAACTTTATCCATTAGCGAGAATATATAATCAACAGTCTTCGAGATATTAGTAGTATCAACAGAAGTATGGTAGATCATGCTTCTATCACAATAAATCATGAAATTAACAATAGGCTTTCTATTATGAGAACTCCATCCATCACACATGATCGTGCAACTATACTGCGGCCATTTTGTTTTTATTGAAATAATATATACTTCAATTTCTTTCATTTCCTCCTCTAAATATAGATTGCCAATCTGGTACCCTATAGGGCCTTTTACACCTGGGCCTGCCTCCGCAATAGTATTAATCATGGCTTGGTAGTAAGGACCACTATCAGCTTCATTGAATGGTATTGCATTGTAGTGAAAGAATTTCGCCACGAATTTTTCAACCTTTTTAATATTTTCAGTTGAGAACATACTTTTGATTGATTTCTGTTTTGTTGGAAACATGTAAGGATCAATACCATGAGCTGGAATTTCAGCTTCTCTCATAGTCATACTCCGACGCAATCCACGGTTACTCCCTGATCCTGAAGGCTGCGAACTACTGTCACCAATATCAACTCCTTCTGCCGATCTCCAAGCCATTTCACGACTTTCTTTCATAGCTTGTTTTAGTTGTCTTCTTTCAACTCCTTCTAAACCACCAACTTCTTCAATTTCATTATCAGAATCTTCTTTGGTTTCATCATAAAAATCTTCCTCACTTAAAGATCTCATAAGTCACTCTTTTTTGGATTTTATGGCCGCTCTTTCTTTGCTACCTTCAGAAAGATGTCTCATTATTTGAGATACCTCTTTTGATACTCACAAGCATCCTTCCACCTGACCGGGTACATGTGCTATATGTTGCTTCAATTTAGTGATACCACCATGGACTTGTTTCCCACAATAATTACACTTCACAAGTTTTCTACTTCCACCAACAGGGGTACCATGTTCCCATCCAATATCGCGTTGCTTTGGAGTCATACTGAAATTTAAAAAATTATCTGTTAAATTAAATTAAAACTAAATTAACTAAATTAAAACAACATTAAATTAAACTCAATTAAATGAAACTAAATTAAATTAAACTAAACTAGTTTATACTAGATTAAGCAACACTAACTTAATTACCTAACTTCAATAAAATTATTAAATAACCTAACTTAATTACAAAAGTTTATTAAATTAAATTAACCTAAATTAAGTTAACTAAACTAATTTAAATTAAATTAAACTCAATTAAATGAAACTAAATTAAATTAAACTAAACTAGTTTATACTAGATTAACCTACACTAACTTAATTACCTAACTTCTATAAAATTATTAAATTACCGAACTTAATTATAATTACAAAATTTTATTAAATTAAATTAACTTAAATTAAGTTTAACTAAACTAAACTAAACTAAATTACATTAAACTCAAATAAATTAAACTGAGGGAGAGAGGGAGGGAGGAACTGAGGGAGAGAGAGAGAAACAGAGGGGGAGAGAGAGGGACTGAGGGAGAGGGGACTGAGAGAGAGGGAGAGAGAGACGGAGACAGAGAAGGAGAGAGAGGGAGACACAGAGGAGGAGGAGAGAGAGACGGAGACAGAGAGGGAGAGAGAGGGACAGAGAGAGGGAGACACAGAGAGAGAGGGGGAGAGAGAGAGACTGAGAGGGAGAGGGAGAGAGAGTCCGACAGAGAGAGAGACAGAGAGCGAGAGAGACAGAGACAGAGAGGGAGAAAGAGGGACAGAGAGAGAGAGAGACACAGAGAGAGGGAGAGGGAGAGACTGAGAGGGAGAGGAGAGGGAGAGGGAGAGAGTCCGACAGAGAGAGAGACAAAGGGGAGAGAGACGGAGACAGAGACAGAGGGAGAGGGAGAGAGAGACGGAGACAGAGAGGGAGAGAGAGGCACAGAGAGAGGGAGAGGGGGAGAGAGAGATTGAGAGGGAGAGGGAGGGAGTCTGACAGAGAGAGACAGAGAGGAGAGAGAGAGGGAGAGAGGGAGAGGTACTTGCGAGGGCGACGGTGACGCGACGGCGACGCGGGGGGGACGCGAGAGGAAGGGCGCAGCGTGAGAGAGAGAGATCAGATCTGATCTCTCTCTCACACTCAGTCCCTTTAAATGAGGGTTCACGGGCGCCGAGTTGACCCGGGTCGGGTCCGATCCTCGACTCGGCCGAGTTGACCGAAGTCTGAGTCGGACCCGACCCGGGTCGACTCGGTGCCCGTTGGTCGACTCAGGCTTCCGAGTCGCATCGGCAGCGGTCGAGTCGGATACGACTCGGCCGAGTCGTATCCGACTCGGCCGATACCTTGAACCATGGTGTTGCATGGTCAATAGTCGATCTTTTTGCTATTTATCCAATTAGAAATGAGTGAATTTGATAAATATAACTAAACTCAAGTGATTTTGGGGCTAAGATGAGAAGAATCTCACAACTGTGAAAGGGTCAAAAAGATGGGGTATGAACAGTTGGCACATATATATATGATTTGATTGTGCTTACAACATCTTTACATCTTAAAGCACAAATTATGTTTATGCTAAGCTTGATTTAGCCCTTAATTTCAATTATTTTTCAATTGATATCTTATACAAACTTATGCATTGTTTTTATTAGTATTTCATAAAGAGGGAGAAAAATTCGTGTTTTATCTTTAATCGGCTTTATTTCAATTGGTATCTTGCTCCCACTCTTTATGATGAAAAATACTTTGTTTGGTATATGCCAACATTTTCAATATTGGTATCAATAATCTTAATTGGTATTATTCTCAATTTGGTATCTTTATTGTAAAATGAGTGTATTTCCAAAGAAATATGGTTTGTATTTTCAATTGGTTTTTACTTTCAATTGGTATCAAAATTTACTATATATATTTCAATCGATATAAAAAACATACAATGTTTCATTTTCTATTAGTATCACAAATTTACAAGATATTTTCAATTGGTTATTTTGGTATCTTCAAAATTTTGTTTATTTCAATTGGTATCATAAATTGGTATCATAATGTTTTGATATATACCTTTATCATAAATTGGTATATTTTTCAATTGGTATTATTTTGATATGTGTTGCTTATATGCAAGGGAAGCTTAACATCTTCTCTATATATAGATTCATGTTGAGTGTATCTGATATTGAGGAGCTTGACCTTTCCTCTATGTCTTACACGTGTGTAGAGGGAGGTTCACATCTCCTTTTATACATTGTATATTATGCGTTATGTGATTAGGGTTTAGTCATCTCTTTTTTATGTAATGCATGTATGCAGGGAGAGCTAACTTCACGTTTCTCTTCTTCATGAATGTATATCGCATATATATCTCTTTATTGTTTGATTTGTTTTCGCCCCTTTGTTGATGATTTGACAAAAAGGGGGAGAAGAATTTTGAGAGTTTATATATGCATGTTTATTTTCTTGTTTAATGCATATATGTTTTGTTTATACAAAAGGGGAGAAGTATATATGCAAAAAGGGAGAAGTATTGAAGAGTTTATTTATGTTTAATTCCTCATTTATGCATATATGTTTTGTTTGGTTTATGTATTCATTGAATATCTTTATTGCTTATTGCTATGCTTGAGTTAAGGGGGAGATTCTATAAAGCTTAACTTTAATCCATGCATATATAACTCCATGAGTTTTGCCATCATCAAAAAGGGGGAGATTGTTGGCCCAGAGGCCCATCACTCTAGTTTTGATGATGATTAACTCATGTAGTTATAGTTTACTAATAATCTTGTGTTTAAATAGTTTCAGTGATTGATCAAGATATTAGTAGGTGATTAGCTTCAACAAAGGAGTTTTGGAGTTTACAAATATTGATTCAAGAGCTCTCGCGTCAAATCGCATCTAGCACTCGGTTAGAGTCAAGCTCGTTGGATCGCGTTGGATCGAGTCAGCTTGGAGACAAGAAGACTTCGGTTTGTGTTTAGTTTATGTTTAGATCTTGTGTAAAGGTAGATAGTGTTGATATGCTCAACTTCACACACACACAAAAGTTTAAAGTTTATTGGTTTTGATTTTCGGTTTAACCGGTTTGGATTTCATATCAAAAATATAAATATATATCTTATATGTATATTGGATTCTATCTATATACAATATGCTTCAAATTAGTTTCAATATCATGTTTTTGTATTTACATGAGTTTTGGAGAAAACGACTTTTCATTTCAAAAATTCAAGGTTTGGAAAATACAAATTTTGTGTTTAAGCCTAATTTTTATATCACAAAAATAGTTCAAATAGTTTGTAATATGTTGATTTTTAGTCACACATGTTTGGTATTCAAATATCTTAAATGAACTCATTTTTGTGGATTTTATGTGATTTTATGGGATTTAATTGAAATTAAAAAGACAAGTTTTCAATATCCCAAAATCCCAGCCAGAGTGACCGGCGGTCGACCGGACCAGTGGTCGGTCGACCGGAGCGGTCGACCGATATGCACGAGGACATGCACATGGCCAATCAACTCGGCCGGTCGACTTGTGCGGTCGACCGACTGAAAGCACCGACTCTCGGGTGGGGGCCGGTCGACTGGGCAGTCGACCGTTGGCTGTGGCCGGTCGACCGGAGGCACAACGATCATAAATATGACCGTTGCGCCGGTCGACCGGAAGGTCATTTCTGACCTTTCCGGACTGCCAATGGGCAGATTTTGAGAGGCTATATATATACCTTCTCTTGAGCTGATTTCAACAAGTATTTTAGAGAGCAATTTTCCCCATCTTTACAAATGTTTAACAACAATTTTTTAAAAGAGTTTTTGGGCTAAAAGATTTTATCTTTATTTGTTTTAAAGGGATGGAAAAATCAAAGAAAAAGAGTCTTTCGGAATTGGTTTGATCTTCACTTATATTTCTATCTAGAGTTTTTCCCAGGAGTTATTCTTTGTGATTTGTTTTCCAAACTCTTTATTTTCTCACACTTGAGCTATTATCTCTATCCTATCTATAGGATCTTGTTTTTGTGGGAAAATTGACTTATGGTGTATAGTGATCGCCTAGAGTTGTTTGTGATCTTTGTGATCACCAAGAGTTGTAATCTTTCTTTGCTTTGAGTATCCCTCTTGTGTAGAAGTGATTGTGGAGGAGTTTGAGTTGGTGTTATCCCTCTAAGTGTAGAGGTGATTGAGGTTGGAGTTTTGGCTTTGTTCCTATCCTTCTAGTGAGAGGTGATTGTGTTGGCTTTGTGCCTATCCCTCTATTGAGAGGTTGATCTTGTGTGGCTTAGTGCCTTGCCTCTTGCGTAGAGGTTTGTTGTTGTTTGAGAGAGGAGTTGTGTACTCCAAGTTTGTATTACTCAAATTCTCAGTAAAGGTTCCCTGTGTGGGAAGTCCTGTGTGGACGCATTAGTGGAAATCCTTCTGTGTGAAGGCGATATCTCTAAACTCTCTATTTTATACCTTGCTTTATTTCATATTGTTCATATCATACATATATGCTTGATATTATTTGTGTGTGTCTATACTTGTGTTGAACCAAGAGAGCTTCATATAGCACCTCAACTCTTATTTAGAAGAATTTAGAGGAGTAGAGAGCCCGTCACCGGGAATTCGGCTACATTCTTTGGTTACACTAAGTGTGTTGCAATTTGTTTTTAATTCCGCATCATTTGTCATTAGATTAGCCATACACCTATTCAACCCCCCCCCCCCTCTAGGTGTATTTTCAGGTGTGTTTGGCTCACACATGACTGATCAGTGATTATATAGATGTGACTTTCCTAATTGGAATTGTGTATTCAGTTCTATACTTAAAGTTGAGCTAGTTTTTTTAGAGTCTATTAAGTTAATTGCTTTATCCAAGCTGGTAAATTGTGACTCACTTGATGACCAAAATCTTCATGGATATGAACAGGGTTTCCTTGAAAATGTTTATTTGTGTAATTTTTATTTGTATGTCCCCTGAATGCGTGCATTAAGTTATCAGCAATACGTGGATACAATTGATGATAAAGTCTTATGCATATTGCAGCTGATTCTGATCATGACTCAACAGAATCTGATGACGAGTTTCAAATGTGTGAGATATGCAACAGTGAAGAGGTATTTTTTTCTTTTATAGTATCACTTTGTTAACATCACACACACACACACATCAATTGTTACTGAGTAATTTTTTCTTTATAAAGGAGAAAAAGTTGTTGCTTCACTGCTCCTGTTGTGGTCAGCTAGTCCACCCTACTTGTTTAGTGCCTCCGTGGACCGATATAATGCCTGCAGATTGGTATTGCTATTCATGCAGGGTGAAAACCGATGAGTATCTCCAGGCAAGGGATGCCTATGTAGCAGAGCTCCTGAAGAGGTATAAAGTTGAAAACATGGTTCCATTGTAACATGTCAACTCCAGTTTCATGAAAAGCTAATTATTGTGACTGGAATGGTCAGATATGAAGCGGCAAATGAGCGAAAATTAAAAATTATGGATATTATTAGATCTTTGGATCTGCCCAATAATCCTCTTGATGATTTAATTGATCAGGTACTTATCCTTGTATTAATAATTTATGTTATATATGTCTTCTGAATCTTTTAAACTTACGAACTGTATAATTTCCTATGAAGTATCAGTTGTTATAATTTTATTATCATATATACCAAAGATAGCGAACTCATGTCTTCTGCTTTTAAATGTCTCGTGACTTGCATCCTTCTCCTGTATTATTTTCTGTATATGTTAAACTAAAATGAAATTTCAACTGTTAGATTATCAAAAAAAATACAATTTATTCTGTAATCTGTTAGAATCAGTTTTCAACTATTTGTATTGGTTTTCTTATAGCTTAGTTTGTGGCTGGGCAATGATGCCTTATTGATGTGTTGATAATGAGTCCTAAACAAAGAGTTGTTCTAAAATTCTTAGTATGGTCAGTAAGAAGAATCTCTATTTCTTATTGAAGACCAGGATTAACTGTTATCTGCTTGTTACATTTGCTGCTGTAGTTTTGTTTTTTGTGCTATAAGATCCTCAATATGCTTCTTTCCCCTCTGCAGTTTTCCTCTGAAATAAATACTCTGCAGATTCAAGTTAATATTTTTTTTAATCTCGTCATTGGTTTATAACATAATAACTCTTATATTTCCGAGATAATATCAGTTGTGCAGACTCTTTTTAATCTCTAATTTTAGCAATATCCAAACTTCAGATGAACTTCTCCCCTTATTCATTTTTATCCATTTTGATGTTTATGACGCCTCGAAGGCATTCTTGTTATGTACTATTCTAGTTTTATATTTATTCTGATTCCTTCTTTAAATCATGTTAATGCTTAGCAGATGGATTCCTAGTATTTCACTTTGCTCCATGACTGCTGTTAATGCTACATTGGCATGATAAAAATTATTCCATTTCAATGCTATCTGTCTAATTGTTGAACTTCCTTTTGTAAACCAACAATTATCCACATTCACATTTTCAGCTAGGAGGCCCTGAAAATGTTGCAGAGATGACTGGTCGGCGTGGTATGCTTGTAAGGGCCTCAGGTGGAAAAGGTGTTGTTTATCAGGCGAGGAACACGTGAGGATGATTTTTTGGCTTTTTGCTGTTACTCCATCATCTTATTATTTTTAAAGCTATACTGCTTGTATCTCAGAAAGGACGTTGCTATGGAAATGGTAAATATGCATGAGAAACAATTATTTATGGATGGTAAAAAGCCAGTTGCTATAATATCTGAAGCTGGATCGGCTGGTGTCTCTCTGCAAGCAGATCGAAGGGCGATAAATCAGGTACATCTCTATTCTGCATCTTTCTCTCTTCCCGTGTGAAAATTCTTTGGTGCTGTTGATATGTTAAATCCCTGTCTAGAATCTTATATGAATCTGGCTTTCCAGAAAAGAAGGGTCCATTTAACTCTTGAGCTTCCTTGGAGTGCGGACCGTGCCATTCAACAGTTTGGAAGAACTCATCGTTCTAATCAAGCTTCTGCACCGGAATATAGGTCTGTTATTTTATGACTTCTTGAATCTATACATTGGTTGCTTCCTCTTAAAAGAATACTACATTTCAAATTATGTTAAATGCTGAGCATTATTGTCATTTGCAGTTGGTTTTCACTCGCTTGTATGGAGTCTATGGACCATATATTACATTTGTTATGTTTTAAGTTTTCAAAAACGGATATGACAGCATGTGAGAGGCAATTGAAATAATCAATGTTCCTATAGTCTGTTACCAACTTCTCATAGGAACTTCCCTTCCCTGATTTTTGTAAATGGCAGTGTATCTGTGTAACAAGTTGCATGCACGTGTAAATAGAGCAATTCCTGTTACAAGAAGGCTGCTGGGCACCATTTAATTGCTAGTACAGAAACAGCTATTTTGATTCTTGATTTGATGTAAGTGAGTGTTGTAAAAGTAAACTACAATAGGCTGTAGGATTCAAGTCATTGAAATCCCCTCACTTCTGTAAGGTGGTGAGATTTCTTCAATTGTTTCCTTATATAGTATTTTGAAATTATTATCACTTAGTTAAGGTTTAGTTGATCTCATTTTTGGTGTATAAAGATCTTCACTTTTCCAAAAATAATCAGATTTATTGCCAAGAACATTTACTTTATTTTTAATTTTCTAATATGAACAGGAGCTAGAACAATACAATACTCAGACTTGCTCTAGGACCATCTCCCTTGCTTACTAGTTAGTATTGTGACCCATGAGATATACATTGAAGAAATTAGCCTTACTCGAAAGGCCATTTAGTTTTCGGTAGCCTTCATTTCTCTGCAGGTTCTTGTTGGAATCTGAATGTGATGCGGACATCGTGAAGCCGAAGCCCAATTCAAAGCCCAATTCAAAAGCATGGAAAGTGTACCGAAGGAGGCCCAAGAATTCTATGGCAATTTGGTTCTAGAAGAAATTGTAAATTTAGAGTAGTATTAGGAGTTCTAGTTTCTATTTCTTATATTTTTATTTTTAGTAGTATAATTTGTAGTAGGATTACTACTTTACTTTGTAGTAAGATTATTAATTTACCTTGAAGTAGGATACTACATTTCTTTTTATGTATTTTTTCTCTCTTTTAGACTTTTGATTTCTTTAGGATTAGGATTATGTAATCCAAATAGAAATAAGAGATACAATTTTGTAGCCTATATAAAGGCCCATGTATTCACTTTTTTCAATGAACAACCAATGAAAGTTTTTCTTCACTTTCAAATTAAGTTTGATTATTGATTATTGGATTTCTCGATCCTAAATTCTGTTAGTGGTGGGATGTCCTAATCAGACTCAATTAGTAGTGGGATACTCTAATTGATTTATCTATCTCTATTCCCTCTCTCTATCTCCCTTTAAATTTCTTTCTTTCAATAAATCTCCGTCAAATACTCTGTCGCCAAATCCCTCTCCATCATCACACATCTTGCATCTTCGGCCTCGTCTACATAAGCGCCTCGACTCCTCGACGACACTGTATTCATCGACTGTACCTGTTCTCAGATGCGTGAGTTCAGAGATCAACCAACAATCAACAAGCAAGCTCAAATCAAATTATAATCATTTCAGGTTTTTTCTTATTACATTAACTCTTTAATTACAAGTTTAGATATACATCATCCAGTCTGTTATCTATTCTGATTTTTTTGTCCACATTAAAAATGAGTTAGTGATTCTGTTTCTCTATGTGATTGCTTGATTCTTTATTACGTATAGAACTTGATTTCTTGCATAAACGAAAGTTTATAATTAGTTCTTTAAATATTGAAATTGATAAGCACTTGCATGATCAACATAGCATAAACTAATATTATCTGTTTAATTCAATTCCTACCACGATCTTTATTGTTACTGAAGCGTTTCTTTGAGTTAATTTATTTGTTGCTTCCACCCATGTACGTTTCACATCATCTTGGTATCAGAGCACAGTTAGATAAGATCTGCATATTAGTCACGTTTATTTATTTTTTTTCCTTCTAGTTAGATTTTATTCAAAACCAAAAAAATTAGTGTAAATTAGGAAACCTTGAAAGGTAAGTCTTTTTCTGGAATTCCCTACGATTGGTGTCTAAGTAAGGAAGGGTACTCAGCGTGGTTCTGTAATTAAGGAACGCCAAGTGTGGAAAACTTTCCACCTGAGTTGCGCCGACCTGGCCAATTGGACTGGTAAAATTGGGGTTTTGACTGACCCGACAATTTTAGAAAACAGATTTTTTTCGAAAATAAAATAAAGTAATTGTATAGATTTGTATTCATATTAGGACTTATACATTGCATGTCAACCCGTAGTGGTACTCCATACTTGCGTGGAGAAGTTAGCGAACCAACGCTGATTCCATGACCCCCAACTTACCCTAGCTGATCTTATGGCTAAACTTGAAACCTTGACCCACGATATGGCTCAAATTCAAGCTGATCTGCACGAAACTAAAAAGCAAGTAAAAGAAATATCTTGTCGGAAGTCCTCCACTGCTAGAGAAAATTCATCCTCGTCACGAAACAATCGTCGTGATAACACTGATAACACCCAATCCCGATGATCAATATCTGAAGAACATTAAGATCGATGATCCCACCTTTGATGGACGTCATGACCCACTTTTCTTAGATTGGACACTCCAACTAGATAAGTACTTTACATGGTACAGTCTCACGGAGTCGAAGAAAATTAAGTTCGCTGTCATGAAATTGACCGATCAAGCTAGCCAGTACTGAGCTAACCTAGAGAACATACGTGCATCCTAATTTCAACAGCCTATTGAAACGTGGGATATGATGAAGGATGAGCTGAAAGGTAATGATGTGCCACCATCATTTAGTGACCGTCTTATGGACAAGTGACATCAATACAATCAAGACAATAAATCAGTAAAGGAGTACGTTGCAAAATTTGATAAGTTTCTCATTAGATGCAGTACCTTCAGAAAGGAAGGACAAGCTCAAATCCTTTCTAGGTTTAGAGCTGAACTTAGAGAAGACTTGCGAACCGAATTGTTAGTTAGAGGAGTCACCGAACTATAGAAAGCCTACACCATAGTTCAAGATTTAGATTCTCTTAGGTCTAACTACAATACTAGGAGTTTCGATTTAAAATCGAGTGTGACTAGGACTTCCTCTTCTTCTTAGTCTAATAAGTCTGGCACCCAATCCTCCTTCTGAAAGAATAACTTCAAAGGAAAACAAAGTGATGATCGTAGCAAACCCTCCGAGCAAAGTTTTTTTTTTCAAATTTAGTGCCTCCACTAAGTGTTATATAGATGTCAAGGTTATAGTCACGTCGCCGCTAACTGTCCTAGTGAAATGAAGATCACCTTCATTAATGGAGTTCCCATACAAGCTTCTGAGTCTGATGATGACGAAGTTACATATCACCTAGACATAAATGAAGACGACGATTCCGATTATGACCAAGAAGGTTCTGAACTGAATGTAACTATATTCAACTCGCACCTTCAAATTACATATCTGTCGTCCGGTGTGCATTCTCATAAGAGAAGGATGATTGGAGAAGAACTGTTATCTTTCACACATTCATTAAGATTGGAGACAAAAAATGAAAGTAATAGTGAATAGTGAAAGTTGTGTCAATGCAGTATCTTTCAAAATGATTGAGAAGGTTGGATGGAAGGCTGAACTTCATCCCATCCATATAAGGTGTCATGAATCAACTCAACGGCCCTAGATGTGAAACAACGATGTCTTGTCCTGATTGAGTTTGATGTTTATAAAGACAAGATATGGTGCGATGTGGTTACGATCATTGTTTTAAATATCGGCCGATATACCGGTATATCGGCCGAGATGTCGATATTTTATCCAAAACGATACGATAAGTGCAAAAATTTACTGGATATCATTTTGGGCCGATATATCGCCACGTGGCCAATATATCGCCCGATATCCGAGATGAAATATCCGATATATCGGCCGATATAGTTACTTATTTGGATAATTATTATTTTTTTTGCTTGAGAGATCATTTTATTTTATTTTGTTCATTGTGGTATTTCAATGATGTTTTTATATGATGTTTGGATAATAAATTATTTCTTTTGATAATGTCTTATATGTATTGACTATTGATATATCAACCGGTATTTAGTAACATATCGTGATATATCACCCGGTATTCGGTATCCGATATATATTTTGCCGACCGGTATATCGCCGATATCCGATATTTAAAACATTAGTTACGATAGATGTAGGTCAAATCATATTAGGACGGCCATGGCTCTACGATAATGATGTTATCATTCATGACGATCGAACATGTGTCGATTTGAGCATGAGGGTAAGAAAATTAAATTGACCCCCTACTGACTTATAGCTAAAAAACCTAAACTTAATGCACCGAAGAAGTTGAAAGGAGTTAATTTGATCAATGCAATAGAACTTGAATAAGAACTTAAAGATCGGTGCCCCATTCATGATCCTAGCTGCTGGAGAACTGGTTAAAACACCGAATTGCACTATTCCTCCAGAAGTCACCCCCGTAATTGAGGAGTTTAGTGATGTCTTTCCCGAAGACCTTCCGAATGGGTTACCACCAATGCGCGACATCCAACACGCTATCGATCTAGAACCCAGATCAAGTTTACCAAACTTGCCACATTACCGAATGAACCCAACGGAGCATGTTGAGCTCAAGAGGCAAGTCGACGACTTTGGTCGATAAGAGCTTCATTAGTTAAAGCATGAGCCAATGTGCTGTCCCCGCATTATTAATGCTGAAGAAAGATGGATCATGGCGTATGTGCGTGGATAATAGAGCGATTAACAAGATCACAATCAAATATCGCTTTCCCATTCCGAGGTTGGATGATATGATGGATATGATGTCTAGTGCCACAATCTTTTTTAAGATAGATCTTAAGAGTGGTTATCACCAATTCGCATTCGTCTGAGAGATGAATGGAAGATTGCTTTCAAGACGAAAGATGGACTATATGAATGGATGGTTATGCCTTTTGGATTGACTAACGCTCCAAGTATATTTATGCAAATGATGACTTAAGTACTGCGATCCTTTATGGAAAAATTTCTTGTATTTACTTTGATGATATCCTCATTTATAGCCACTCTCTTGAGCAACATTTAGACCATTTACGTCAAGTTTGTACTATTTTGAGAAAGAAAAATTTGTATGCTAACCCGAAAAAGTCTCTCTTTCTTGTAACACAAGTTCACTTTTTAGGCTTCGTTGTTTCTTCGAACGAAGTTTCTACAGTCCCGAAAAAGTGAGTCATTGACGAATGGCCGGAACTAAAGACCATCCGTGAGGTGAGAAGTTTCCACGGACTTGCTACCTTCTACCGACGGTTTATAAAAGGGTTCAACACTGTCATGGCCCCGATTACGGACTGTCTAAAGAAAAGTGAGTTTACATAGTCTAACGCTGTTGCTGCAGCGTTTGTTGAGATTAAGGCAAGAATGATGAGTGCCTCAATTATGTGTCTCCCTGATTTTTCTAAGATTTTTGAAGTAGCATGTGACGCATCCGGCATAGGCATAAGAGGAATTTTAGCTCAAGAAGGGCATCCAGTTGCTTATTTTAGTGAGAAACTGAATGACGCCAAGCAAAAATACTAGGATAAGGAGTTCTATGCGGTAATTCAAGCATTTCGTTATTGGCGACATTATTTGCTACTGCAAGAATTCGTTCTCTTTTTTGACTATGAGGCTCTGAAATACATATACTCTCAAAAGAAGTTGAATACTAGACATAGTCATTGGATTGAGTTCTTCTTCTTACAGGACTATATATTCACCCTACGTCACAAAGCGGGAGTCAAAAATAAACCGCCGATGCTCTCAGTCGTCGAGTGTCTATTTTGACTAAGATGTTAACTGCAGTTAATGGTTTTGAGAGATTGAAAACTGAGTATGAGTCATGTCCTGATTTTCACGAGATATATGCGGAACTAAAATATGGAACTTTACGAGAAGTTGATGGATTTGTTTTACATGATGGATATTTGTTTATAGGTTGTAAGCTATGCATTCCAAGAACCTCCCTTAGAAAATTTCTTGTTTGGGAATTGCATGCCAGTGGTCAACTGGACACTTTGGGAATGAGAAGACAATAGAAGCTGTCGAGTATAGGTTCTATTGGCCTAATTTGAAACGTGATGTTGCTAAACATGTTGGTAGATGTCACATTTGTCAACTAGGTAAACTAAAAAAATAAAATACTGGTTTGTACACTCCACTCCCCGTCCCAAATTGTCCTTGGTAAGATGTGAGTATGGATTTTGTGTTAGGTTTACCAAAAACTTTGAGAAAACACGATTCTGTTTTAGTTGTGGACCGTTTCTCTAAAATGCCCATTTTCTTTCTTGTTCTCGAACTGCAGATGCTTTTAGAGTTGCTTAAATATTTTTTGACGGTGTTGTCAAATTACATGGTTTGCCTAAGACCATTGTGTCTGATAGTGACGTGAAATTTATGAGGAAATTTATGAGTTACTTTTGGAAAATACTTTGGCACATGTTAGGCACGAAAGTGAAATTCTCGACTGCTTTTCATCCCCAGACTGATGGTCAAACCGAAGTTGTCAATAGGAGTCTAGGGAACTTGTTACGCACATTAGTTGGTGAACATACAGGAAGTTGGGATCTTAAACTAGCCACTGTAGAATTTGCATATAATACAGTTGTGAATATGATTACAAGCAAATCACCGCATGAAATTTTTTATGATTTTAGACCTAGACAGCCTATATACATTATTTTTATGTCCGATCATATTAGAGCATCAGATTCTGCATCATCATTTGCATCACATGTGCATGACTTACCTAAGAAAGTTATGGATAAAATTATTCAAAATAATGCCAACTACAAGCTACGAGCTGACGTAAGAAAAAAACTTAAAACATTTAATGTTTGTGATTATGTGATGGTACAGATTCGCCCGGAACGGTTTCCACCAGGAACTGTTAAGAAACTATATGCTCATAGTGCTGGTCCATTTCAGATTTTAAAGAAGCTAAATGACAATGCTTATGTTATCGATCTTCCTCAAGATTTTGGTATCAGTTCTACATTCAGTATTGAAGATCTAGTAGATTACAAGGGTCCTGATTTTTACCCTAACAACCCATTAGATGATGAATCATCCCTTGAGCCTATTTCTGAGAGACATTCCCTTCCACTACTTTCAAATATATTACGTAATACAATGGATCAGATTGATAAAATTGTGAATGATGAAATTATCACCACTAAAGATGGTGGGACTTGTAAGTATTTGGTTCGATGGAAAAGTAAACCACCAACAGATGATTCATGGATAGATTGAAGTGAGTTGCAAAAGATTGATCTTGACATATTGGAGCAGTATGAGAGTTCTTTTTCTCAAACTCAACAAAGTTGAGTTCTTTTCAACCCGAAAAGAATGATGCGGACATCTTAAAGTCGAAGCCCAATTCAAAAGCATGAATAGTGTACCGAAGGAGGCTCAGGAATTCTATGGCAATTTGGTTCTAGAAGAAGTTGTAAATTCAGAATAGTATTAAGAGTTCTTGTTTCTATTTCTTATATTTTTGTTTTTAGTAGTACCATTTGTAGTAGGATTACTATTTTATTTTGTAGTAGGATTACTATTTTACCTTGTTGTAGGATACTACTTTTTCTTTTTATGTATTTTTTCTCTTTCTTTTGGATTTTTGATTTCTTTTAGGATTAGGATTATGTAATCCAAATAGAAATAGGGGATACAATTTTGTAGCCTATATAAAGGCCCCATATATTCATTTTTCCAATGAACAATCAATGAAAGTTTTTCTTCACTCTCAAATTGAGTTTAGTTATTGAATTTCTCGATCCTAAATTCTGTCAATGGTGAAATGCCCTAATCAGATTCAATTAGTAGTATGACGCTCTAATTGATTTATCTATCTCTATTCCCTCTCTGTATCTCCCTTCAAGTTTCTTTCTTCCAAACAAATCTCTGTCAAATACTCTGTCGCCAAATTCCTCTCTCCATCGTCACGTATCCAGCAACTTTGGTTTCGTCTGCATAAGCGCCTCGACTCTTCGACGACAATATATTCGTCGACTGTACCTGTTCTCAGATGCGTGAGTTCAGAAATCAACCAACAATCAACAAGCAAGCTCAGATCAAATTTATAATAATTTCAGGTATTTTTCTTATTACATCAACTCTTTAATTACAAGTCTAAATATACATCATCCAGTTTGTTATCTATTCTGATCTTCTGTCCACATTAAAAATGAGCGAGTGATGCTGTTTCTCCATTGTGATTGCTTGACTTCTTTATTGCGTATAGAACTTGATTTTCTGCATAAACAAAAATTTCTAATTAGTTCTTTAAATATTGAAATTGATAAGCATTTGCCTGATCAACATAACATAACCTAATATTATCTGTTTTAATTCAATTCCTACCAACGATCTTTCTTGTTGGTAAGCATATTGTGTTAATCTATTTGTCGGCTCCGCCCATACACGTTTCACATCAGAATGTCTCTAAGCTAACCATTTTCCTTTGATAGTTATCCTCATAATACATGGTTTAGCACCACATGTACTTGATGGCTAATCCTTTACACCAGTTACTTGATGGCTAATCCTCATTAAACATCGTCCAGCCCCATGATTTAACTGAATAAACCCTGACATTCTCTTTTCATATTTAACTTAATACATGTCTTTATAATCTGCATATGACATGTCAACTGGAACTTTAAATATCTTTTTTCTCACATGAATAAATTTCAGTGCAAGCAACAAAGTTAAACAGTTAACACGATGTAATAGTCTTCATTCCCTACTAAAGTCATTATCTGTGATATGCACAAGTATATGAACAAACAGAAATAAATATAAATCCATGCAACAAGTGTGCAGACACACACATATATACACAACGACTAATATTATACATTTGTGTGTGCGTGTGTGTGTGAGCGCATCTGGACATTGGTTACCTATTACTGCCATAGATCTCACTCAACAATCCAACTCAGCTTCTAAGGATATTTACTCATGAGACTCTAATTGCAACCAAACAATTGTCTCAATGTGCATACCACTTGCAATCCTTATACTATATCAATATTAAAACCCCGATATACTTGGGTTATAGTCAAATAGTCTTGAAAACTATCTCCCACGCTTCTAATTATTTGTTCCATTTTGGTAAAACTTTTCTGAACTTCCTTCCCAGAAATTTTTAGAAAATTTTAAACCATGTGTTAAACCAATTAAGGGTTACTTGCAGTTTTATGAAGGTCACAAACTGTTACACAAAACTTGTTTAGAGAGCCTTTTCATAGTTTTTATCTAATTATGTTTTAAGTATCCATCCTAGTAATTAAACCTAGTATTAATATAGAGATTCTAGTTCTTAAAGAGATATGTGTACTTATAAATAATTTTCCTTAAAAAAAAGGAACCTTTCAGTGATTAACTCAATATGCAATTGCCCTTGAAATCATTCATATGACAGCACTGAATAAGGAAATGGTGTTTAACTGTTATCCCATATATTGATATGGACTAGTTCCTGACTCCATTTTATCCTTTACTCTTTCTCACTGAAACTTTTTAAAGTTACTCCTGTAACTAAGCATATCAGGTAGGGTTATATTGGTAAACAGAGAGATAATAGTACTGTCCGTATGCTCAAATTCATGGTACATTCTGAATATGATAAAATGTCTGGCCCGTTCAGTAGATCTCTGAGGACCAATGTAAAATACTCATTTACTTGTTGATCTATACGTGGTGATTTTTTATATACAGAGTTTATTTAAATTAGCTCTCTAGCACTCTAGCAGTGAACAACTCCTAGATAAGTATTTGGCAACTTCAAGTTTGATGCTGTACTTTTATCTCACTGAATTCATCCTAAAGTACATATAACCAATATGAGGTTGAGGCTTTTATCTTCCTTGTTAAGTGATGTAGATAACAATTAGCATGGTGTTCGAGTGGAATTTTTTACTAGATGCATTGCTTATTATGTAGTTCAGGCTTCTGTTCACAAACCTTGGCGGTGAACGCCGATTTGCGTCGATTGTTGCAAAGAGATTAGAATCACTTGGTGCCCTGACACAAGGAGATCGCAGGTGAGCTTAATTATAAATCTACATTTGAGCTTGATGAAGTACTAAAATCTGAATACCTGGAAGCCAATAGGAGTGTAATTTATTTGTATTCATTAGATATTCATTTGCTGTGTAAACATTCTAGGGCGGGTCCATCTTTGAGTGCTTATAACTATGATAGCCATTACGGGAAAAAGGCCCTTATGATGATGTATCGAGGAATAATGGAGCTGGTATAGTATTTTATAGTCTGTACTTTTATATACAAATATTTCTATGTTATCTTTAATTCTGAAACACAGTACCTTAGCAGCTGAAATATTTTAAATTTTCAGGATCCATTACCAGTTGTGCCTCCTGGATGTACATCAGAAAATGTAGCTACAGTTCAAGAATTTATCATTAAAGCAAAAGCTGCCCTCGTATCGGTTGGAATCGTCAGGGATTCAATTCTCAGTAAGTGAATGGACATTATAATCTTGTTATTACTGTTTAACAAGAATAAAAACCTTAATCCTGATTCCTGGGGTCAGCTACCTGAATGGGGTCATCTCCTTTGTTAAATTAGCAAGCAATGTATCCTTTTTTACTGCCTCAATCAATGTTCAGTAAGGCCACCCCCTAGTCTCAGCTGTTCCTTCGACTATATTCTTATCATCCTTAGTGGCCCTCTAACTGGTCTCCACTGCACGTGTCTGACCTACGTCACTCTATCCTAATCATTTAGTTCACAATTGAACTGTTGAAGCTCCCTCATCGTAATAGCAAGAACTGTATCAGTTCAAAGTTGGTACTTCTATACTATGTTGCACGGACACGACAACATTGAAATGGACACGACACGCGGACACGTGACAAATTCTTTAAAATACACACAACACGGGTGTCCGACACGCGTGTCGAACACGTTTCGGACACGACACGGTATCATGATAGGAGTATCTGTGCTACATAGCTTCTATACTTTCTAATAAATAACTAAAATTTGTTATGATATGAATAGATTGCACAGACTGTCTTGTTTATCGGGTTACTACTTTGAAGAGAAATATTACAACCTCTGCTTCAAGTTTGGGTAGAGCTGGATTGAAGTGTTGGATAGATAAGTGTCTGAAGTGCAAGTAGTAGTTATGAGCCATGTAGGCCGTCCCCATGGGGGCAGGGGAAGGGAGAACCATAGTTTTCTTTTTTATTTTGGTTGGGGGGGGGGGGGGGGGGGGGGGTCTCATTTATCCTTGCTGGAAGAGAGTGTAGGTGGGTGGTTTTGTGGTTGGTGGAGAGCATTGGTGCTTGCAGCTGGGTCTGAACATACACCCTACTGGTGCAACTGCAAACTTCATGCTGGTTTGTATGAAGTGCAGATATACTCCAGTCATCTTGATATGCAACCTTTGGAGTTTCTGAATACCCAAAATATGTGCATTGAAGATTTTTCACCTATTATTTATGGGTTTAAGATGAACAAACACATTGTTTGCTATATTGCAGTCATGGTTTGCAGGCATCAAGGTGCTATGATTTCTTTACCTGTTCAATATCTGCTACTGCTAGTATTAGTATTATCAAATGTGTAGATTTTCACTCGGTAAGTTCCATAATCATTTTCCCTTCTTAAATAGGGAAGGTTATACATACAAATCAACACACATGCAAAGGCACAGTCACATGAAGAGACACGGACAAGCACACACATGAACACGTCCACACGCACGGACGTGCAAACACATGCACCACACAACACGTTATCACATACTACCACCAAGTGCTTATATAGTATAGCATAGCATATTGGGAGGCAGACAACTTTTGTCCTTTACGCAACATCAACACCTGAAGCTTTATGTTATATACATTGCTACTTTTCTAAATTTGCCTTAAAAGGAATTTTTCATGTATTGTTAGACCTTCTATATAATATTATGGATATTATCTTTGTGTATGATGTAGCCAATGGCAAGGATGGTGGGAGGTTTTCTGGTCGTATTGTAGATTCTGATATGCATGATGTTGGGCGTTCCTGAACCGGATTCTAGGTTTGCCTCCAGATATTCAAAATAGGTATGCATTTGATAGCTAAATATGTTAATAATCAATTCTTTGTTACTATCTGTTGACTTTGGAGTATTTATCTCAGGCTTTTGAGCTTTTCATCAGTGTCCTTGATCTTATTGTTCGCAAAGCTCGAAGTGAAGGACAATTTGACTCAGGAATTGTGGACATAAAGGCTAATATTGTCAAATTACAGGCACCACCTAAGGTTATATTGGTTTGAAACTACATCATACAACTTTAATTTCTAATTCTCATACAGATACATTGATTTCACCTTTTACAGACTGTTCATGTTGATAGTCTATCTGGTGCTTCTACTGTATTATTTGCTTTCACTGTTGACCGTGGAGTAACTTGGGAGGTAATGTTTAAATTTCTGACGTGGGATAATAGTGTTTTTCTACACAATAATTCCAAATCTGGCATTCTTTTCAAATCATAACTGTTGTTTTCTGTAGTTTGCAAAGAACCTACTTGATGAAAGACAGAAAGATGGAGTTAGTTCTTCAAGTGATGGATTCTATGAATCAAGGAGGAATGGATGGCAGAAGACATTTCATGTTAGCATACGAAGGGTATGCCATCGTCTAACAACTTGATTCTAAATCTTTTGTGGACCTTTTTTTTAATGCCAACCCATGGCCCAAACAATAACGTGTCTGCACAACCCATAACCATCCATAGGCAATGACCAGCACATGTGTATACAGTACACACTCAGCAATATATGAGAAAAAATACATATCATGATTACTAAGCTTAAGTTCCATACTAGCAAACTTGGCTTGAATGAAAATAACAGAAACTTATATACTGTACATAATATTATGAAAAAACCATAAAAACCAGGCATGAGTTTCACTTACAAATCAGCTTGCAATACTAAACTCCAGCAAGTGGTCCCCACACAATTCCTCCTTCAAAAATTGCGATCTCCTATACGATAAGCATTCCAATTCATCAGAGACCCAAATTACATAGCATAGACCTGTCATCATGCTCTCTACTATGGAAATTAAATTCTTGAGGTGTGAAACATATTTCAGCTTATCTGTTTGATTATATTATGATGTTCTGTATCATTTTTCATTAAGATCTCAATTATTGTCCTCGAAACATGTAATGTTAGGATTTCTGGGACATGTTCGCATAATATTCCATCATTGCTTTTAGTCGTAATACTTCTCATCTTTCAGCTTTCTTTTAATTCCGGACTTTTGTACTGATCAAGAATTACTGGCTGCTAATGGGCATATGTTTGAATTATGCAAACATGTATATTATATCTAAGCTGTTTTTCTCCATTAATTACCTTGATACGCCTCAATTAGAATGTTACAAAATAGTTTATGTTTTACATCTATACTTATGTATGGTGTTTTTGGTCATTGTATTTTTATGTTTGATAGGTTGCTGGTCTTCCAGTAACTTATTGGTCTTTGTTGGTGCCGGTTACTATCATTATGATTGTGCTGCAGATAGTTTAATGTAATAGTTTCTCCTCTAATATTTATAGTTTGCAGCTCCAGCAAACTTAGAGGCTTTATTTTATTCACGAGCTTTTAGATCATTAGTGGTAGTTTAATATGCTTCGGTAGTCCATTTCTATCTAATTTGTTTCTTTCTTATAGTCTGGATTACATCTTTCTCTGTTTTTGCTCTTTTTTGATGCTACAGCTCAGATGCTGGGGTTTTTCAAAATTTTCGACCAGCTATTGGGGAGGCGCTAAGGTACTGAGTGGCAATCTAGTACTAATTCTAGCTTAGCATTATGTCAGATCTTATGGTTAAGCCTTTGCTTCTCTCCAGGGAAATGCCTTTAGCTGAACTCAAAAGTAAGTACAGAAAAGTGCCTTCAATTGAGAAGGCGAGCAAAGGTTGGCAGGATGAATATGAAGTCTCATCTAAACAGGTATGCTACCTCCCTTCTGGTTCATTATTTGCTTCAGTCGTTTAATATGCAAATTTGTTTTTCTGTTTTTGTTTGATAATGCATACAGCAGAATGCATTCAACAATCACTTCCTTGTTCAATTGTAAAAGATTAGTTTGGGTTGCAGAATGCAATTGTTATGGTCATGGAAGCAAAATCCTGGGTTGACCAATATAGAGAGCTAGTTGACACCATTCTTTAATATGTTTGATTCTCTTGGATTGAGAGGGTAGGCTAGGTTTAAAAAGTGTCTTTGTTGAATTTTCCTGTCGGAAACATGGATAAAAAGTATTTTTATTAGGGTTTGAATTTATTATTTTTCTTAGCAAGCCAAAAACGAAGCAAATGTTCATTTTTGCAATAAAACTACTGAGCAGTCACTAAGGAAAACTTCTAGAAAGTTGCAATAATGAATGCTACAGTTGATCGGAAATTATATATTATATAGTTAAATATAATACTTGGTGAAAAGAAAGAGTCAATGAATGTAAAAATGGGGGATTACTTCTAGTAGCCACATTTTTCTTGAGCTAACTCAATTAAGCCATCAAAAACCTATCAGTAATGCTCTTCTCAGCTTTCTCACTTTATGTAAACTTGCAAAACAGTACTGTTAATATCCGATTCAGATGATAAAAAATTCCTCATAAGCCTATGAAGCATGAACAATTTGCCTTATTTCTGACTGCTCTCTTCATGAAAATGATTTAATCATCATTGGTCTATCATGCATTATCTGCTGCACTAGGTTTCTATTTGCATACCTCGTTGTCCATCATGATGTAGAACTTTTTGAATGCAGTGCATGCATGGGCCCAAATGCAAAGTTGGCAGCTATTGTACAGTTGGTCGAAGATTACAAGAAGTCAATGTGTTGGGTGGCCTCATTCTTCCTGTCTGGGGGACTATAGAGAAGGCCCTCTCTAAGCAGGTATGTTATTTTCCCTTCTCGGTCCTAGCTAAATTCATTCAATACTTCCTGTCTTGGGGACCATAGAGAAGGCCCTCTCTAAGCAGGTATGTTATTTTCCCTTCTCGGTCCTAGCTAAATTCATTCATATATATATATATATATATATATATATATATATATATATATATATATCTTGTCCTTCTAAAAGGATTTGAGCCCGAATCCTTTCCACTTAAATACAACCCTCCGACATTCGAATACAAGATCCACTCCATTGAAGTTGATCTATATTTTTCAAGTATCTATAAACCAAAATCAAGTGTTTTCAATACTTTTTGCCCATCCATCAAGCGACGCAAATGGACGGCCGAAAGTAGCGAGTTGGTTAGATCTATGTCTTTAGACATACAAATTCTCGATCCGGCCATTTGATTATGATCTAAACATTTAAAAACCTCTACAAACCAATTTTTGTTAGGTTTCAAATGTTCTACACCGTTAAACTAATCAACTCACTATTTAAGCCGTCCGTTTTTTCTCTACTTGATGCATGGGCAAAAAGTATTCAAAACACTTAATTTTTGGTTTATAAATATTTGAAATAATATAGATCAACTCCAACGGAGTGGATCTTGTATTTGAATGTCGGATGATGGTATTAGAGTGGGAAGGATTCGACCTCGAATCCTTTTGGAATGACACAAGTGTGTGTGTGTGTGTGTGTGTGTATATATATATATATATATATATATAGAGAGAGAGAGAGAGAGAGAGACTTGTGTCATTCAGGAAGGATTCAAGGCCAGGACAAATCCCTCCCATTCAAATGCAACCCTACGACACCCAAATACAAGATCCATTCCGTTGAAGTTGATCTATATTATTTTAAGTAACTAAAAACAAAAAAATCATGTATTTTGATTACTTTTTGTCCATCCATCAAGTAGGCGCAAAATAGACGGTTGAAAATAGCATATTGCTTAGATTTACGTCTTTAGACGTACAATTTCTTGATCCGACCATTTCATCATGATCTAAATGCTTAAAAATTCACACACCAATTTTTGTTAGATTTCAAATATTTTACACCGTTAAACTAATTAACGTACTATTTGGGCTGTCCATTTTGCGCCTACTTGATGGATGGGCAAAAAGTATTCAAAATACATGATTTTTGATTTTTAGTTATTGAAATAATTTAGATCAACTTCAACGAGAGAGAGACTTGTGTCATTTTGGAAGAATTCGAGGCCGAATCCTTCCTGATCAAATACAACCCTACGACATCCGAATGCAAGATTCGTTGAACTACATTATTTCAAGTAATTAAAAACATGTATTTTGAATACTTTTTGCCCATCCATCAAGTAGGCGCAAAATGCATGACAGAAATAGTGAGTTGGTTAGTTTAAGGGTGTAGAATATTTGAAATCTAACAAAATTGGTGTGTAAGGGTTTTTAAGTGTTTAGATCATTATGAAATGGTAGGACTAAGAATTTGTATGTCTAAAGACGCAGATCTAAGCATATGTTATTTTCGGCAGTGCATTTTGCACTTACTTGATGGATGGGCAAAAGTAATCAAAATACATGATATTTTATTTTTAATTACTTGAAATAATGTAGATCAACTTCAACGGAGTGGATCTTGCATTCAGATGTCGTAGGGTTGTATTTGATGGGAAGGATTCGGCCTCAAATCCTTTCGGAATGACAAAAGTCTCTCTATATGTGTGTTTTGTGTGTGAAGCAATTCCTTTACATTTAAAATTTAATGATAGGAAAATCAAGTTGAAGATCAACTCTATTTAAGCTGATTTACATCATTTTAGAGCGTCTATTTTTTTTTTAAAAAAAATCAAGTGTTTTAAAGTTTTTCTTGTTCTTTGTTTATGCATCAAGGGGCCCCAAAATGGCTGGTCTAAATAGCGTGTTGCTTAGTTTAGAGTTAGGTTTAGAATGTTTGCATCCTAACAAAGTTTGGTGTGTAAGGGTCCTCAAGTGTTTAGATTATAATCAAGTGGTTGGACCAACAATTTGTATGCCCAAAATGACATATCTAAACAATGTGCTACTTTTGGCTATCCATTTCTGCCTAGTTGATACATGACATCTTTGAAGTGAACAAAGAGATGGGCATGCATGTCATCTCTGGGCAAACTGGATGTGCCAATGTTGGGTTTTTTTTTTTTTTTTTTTTTTTTTTTGGGGGGGGGGGGGAGGGTGGGGGGTGGGGGCGCGGAATCCCTTCAAAGTTCTTGACCATTGACTTATCATATCCACACTCCTAGATATGCCCTTCAACATTTTTGAAACATAATATTAGCATAATCTTGTATTTTAATTTACATTTTATGTCATTTGTTGTTCCATAGTTTGGAGGAAAAAAATATAAAACAATGTGTATGTATATTAAGATATATTTATTTATTAATGTATCCCCTACCACCTGCCTACATGACTTGTGCAGTTAAAAATTTTAATAGGTTTGAGTTGAAATCTTCGTTATTTCATACAATGCCTGTTCCTGTTTTCTATACACGCCAATGATGAAAGCCTTCTCACAACTTTCATAAAAGCAAATGAAACCAAAGTGCAGCTGTGTATCAATGCTGCTTGTCTGCACAATGTATAACCGTTAGACTTCCGTTTGTGCAGCATCTTGTTGAAATTTGTTTTTGTTGTAAGTTTTCTGTTTGTTGCTAATCCTTGACAACTTATAACAGGCTCGGCAAAGCCATAAACGGATACGTGTGGTCCGTCTAGAAACCACAAATGATAATCAGCGCATTGTTGGGCTTCTTATTCCAAACGCTGCAGTTGAATCGGTACTCCAAGGTGTGTTCAATATGTGCTGAAATCTTTTAAGTTTGTGATTATAGAGGGAAAAAATTAAAGAAACATTGTCATTCCAAAGGCAACACGGTGTTTTTTATTGTCACTTAACATGTAGTTGATTGACCTTGTAGCAAAGAATACTTGTCTCCGTCATCAATTTTTGTTGAATTCTTTTAAAATATCTGCAGCTTTTAGGAGAACAATAGGTGATCTATATAGTAGTGACTAGTGAGATTGTTTGTGTATTGATTAATTTTGATGTAATAAGTGTATAACCAAAATATGAAAAAAAGTTTGCTAAATTTGTTTCCCCAAAAATCTTATAGACAGAGAACTATACAAATTATACTAAAGTGTTGTTCAGTTGATGGCCAGCCTATTTGATGTTTGCATCAATAATAGCGATCTGTGGAGTAGTGATCTTGATTGCTCCCACCAAGTCATCCAATTGCTTTGCTAGGGTGACCCCTTCTAGCAAATTCAACGAGAGGTCCAGCTTCCCTCCACAAGTTGTTCTTCTTTCATTATACAAGACCAGATTATTCTGACAATTTATCTAAATCTCCCTAATCTGCTTGTAGTAGGATTTCCTTTATGTGCTAACATAAGTAACTTGGTGCCTGCATACCAGTGTTTTAAATGTCGGATATCGGGAAAATGTTGGATGTCGTAATCGGATATCGGATTTCAAATTTCGGAGATATTTCTGGGCTATCTAATAAATTTCGGACGTCATGGTGGATAAAAATATATATTCTAGATGTCTTAAATAATGTAATTTAAAAATTCTTATTAAGATAATATATACACAACTTATGCAAAACTATATAAATATGTTTAGAATAGGTATACTTACTTTAACATTTTGCATACACTCACTAACTCACTGTAGAAATTTCTTAATTGCTCAAACTTCTAAGACAACTAACATATTGGGTTTTTTCCGAAGTGTCGGCCGACATATCGGATTTTTTCGAAATGTTGGCCGATATTTTCCAAAACGCTATTTCAAATGAGGATGGGATGTTGTGGCGGTGAGGGCTTCAGAACGAAATGTCGGCCGATATTTCGGAAATGTCATCTGACATTTAAAACACTGTTGCATACAGAATGATCACCGCTTGTGTGAAATCATTGCACAAAGATTAAAATCCTGAAAATCATTCACTAAACTGAGATTCCAAGAAATCTCCACTCCTTTTCTCTCAGACTTGGGTTTTCATTGATACAATCCTCCATTATTGTGATTACAAGAGGCGAAGGGATCCGAATTGGTGGGGGCAAGGCAGAATCAGGTGACTCCTATCGTGCTCATGCCACTTTTATTGGGGATTTTGTTTTTGTCAATTGTTCTGTGGATAGTGATAGTTAATGACTGAGATCATGTTGGTTTATGTGGATACTATAGTTGGTGGCGTAGGAGCGTTTGGGTCTATTTTGAAGTGTTTGATCTCATTGGTGGATTGCATGTAAGGAATGAAGATTTGAGGAGGGTGCATTTCAAAATAAAGGGACCAGGGTAAGGTTGAGTTACAATTAGGTCTACAAGAAACTGGGTTAGAATTAAGGAGAGAGGAAGGATTGGGCTTAGGGTTATAATAATTTAGCAAGAGAGGATGAAGAAGTTGAACAGCTAGGTGTCTTTTTTTTCTCCTTTTTTCCATAGTTGTGGGTAGAATTTCTCAAACTGTATCAAATGTAAGTTGCATGGGAATATCCCATTCTAGTCTTAAGGTATTTGTACGTAGCAAGTGTAGGATATATAACAGTATTTTTTAATTTTAAACATGCAATAAATCAAATCATAAATCTTTTAATGAAAGTAAATACATGTCCTAAGCATGCAACTAATATAAAGGAATTAAAAGAAAAATTGAATTTGCTGGCCTGGGGTGACGTAGTGTCTAGAAGCACTATCATAGAAGAAAGACAGTCCCTCGTCCGGACCTTGAAGCGACTTCCTTTCCTAGCGGTAAAAACTCCCCTGGTAATTCACCAATATCAGCTCAGGACGATGAGCTAAGTCTTTGCTCTGACGGAGATTTGTTGCCTGTAAAACAAAAAAAAAACTTGAACAGAATTTTTGCAGTAGAGAAATGTAGAGGAAGGAGACAGAGTGAGGACAGAATAATTGTAGCTGCTTTTGCATGTAATAGAATGAACTGTGAGAAGCAATTTTTATAGCCTCTCGGAGTCCAGGGGTCACAACAGCCCCTGCTCCAAATCTGCACACTTTCATGCGGTTTGCGATACACGTGAGTAGATCCGGAGCACTGGGCCAAATTGAACAGAAAATCCCGAAAAATCTCAAAACCGAATTTTAAATAAAATGGATAAATCAAAACAAAAATTTCCAAGTTCAAATTTTCCTAAATCGAACTGCATTCGTGTCCGCAGGTCGTGAGCGCACACCACTCGAACTCGAACCTGGCCCGACCCGATTCGGTTCGGCGTCGCCGCGCGCGCGTGTGGGGAGTGTGGCATGACCCAACCATTCATAATAACAAGCATGAGAGGAGTTAGTATATATGCTACTCAACCTCCCATCTCCTATTCGATATGAGACTAAAACCAAAGGGAAACTCAAGTTTTTCCTCCACATTCAAAACACATCCGACAGCCCCCCCCCCCCAAAGCTTGAGTTTCAGGGAAGATAAAATAAATCAACAATAATAACAAACAAATTATCAAATCATAAAACACGAATGAAATCGGGTAACATCATACTGTGAATTCGGGACATGTGGACTGTACATGGAACCTTAGTGAATTTATTGTCATCTGAGAAACATAGTAGACTATGCTTAGAACTAGTTTCTTTTATCAGATATTGATAGAATACACACACAATAAGTCTCCATCTATTGAGCGAGTGGGTTGAGTGTTACAGACTATGCTCACAATAACTGGCTCATGAGAGTTTCTAGGAGTCAGCCCTGCCCCCCAACCGCGGCCATCACGGTTTCTCTTACGTAGGTAAGTCTTTTAAGAGTACTACGGCTGGATGATATACCCTCCATACTACATGCTTTGGACTTATTAAGAGTTAAACCCTATCTAGATGTATTATAAGAGTATCATCACCATAGAGAAGGGGTAGTAGCTACAATGTTACATATAGGATATAAACATATCCGGGTCGATGCTCCACACGAGTATCACTAGTCCAGCTTGATTCTAATGCATTGAACCTCTTTCATGGAATCAACTTCCAATCAAGTAGGTCGAGTTCGGCTGTCGGTGAACTCTACTATGGGTTTACCCCATCTCCCTAGATGATTTTACAACCACACTCCTAGAAAGACCCTTAGTCAATGTGTCAACAATATTCTTCTCGGACTTTACAAAGTACAGAAGCATAACTTTGCCCAATAGGCGCTGAACAGACTTAAGTCTGATTAAATGTGTATGTTCATCTTCTTATAGGCATTATCTTACTTTAGAATCTTAATGGTGGATCTTGAGTTGGTATGAACTGAGATAGAAAGTATAGGTTTAAGCACAATAGAGAATTTTGACAAAAGATCCTTTAACCATTCAGGTTCTATACAAGTAGTGTCCAGAGCTATAAGCTTAGACTCTATGATGCTCCTGGCAATTACTATTTGTTTGCAAGATTTTCAGGATGTAGCAGCACCACCGAACATGAATACTTATCCGGTAGTAGACTTTACACTGTTAGAGTCAGCAACCCAGTTGGCGTCACTGTACCCTTCTATTACATTAGGGTATCCAATGTAAGTCAAATAATAGCCAATTGTGCCTTTAAGATATCTGGATATTCTTTTTAATGCAGTCCAATGTTAGTGTATCTACTCAATTTACCTGCTGCATAAGAGATGTCAAGTCTAGTCCTGTTGAAAATATAAAAAGTGAACTAATCAATTGATAGTATTTCAGTGGAGACACAGACTCATCCATATTCTTCTTCAAAACAATTGAAGAATCATAGGGTGTAGAAATAGCTTTAGAGTTAATCAAATTTATGAAGCATTTCTCAATGCTAGGAGACATGCTCAATGAAATTTCATTAGGAGTTCTGGATATTTTCATTCTCAATATCATATCGGCAGGATCTAAATCCTTCATATCAAAATTTTGGGAGAGATAATCCTTTACCCTTTGGATTGCATCAAGAGAAGTACCAAATATGAGAATGTCATCAACACAGAGACAAAGAATGATGTAATCATTATCAAGTTTCTTTGAAAAGATGCACTCGTCATATTCATAGATAATGAATCCAAAATGTGCAATGATTTTGTTAAATTTCTGATACCATTGTTTTGGTGCTTGTTTAAGACCATACAAGGACTTCATTAGTTTGCACACTTTGTTTTTTGTCCCTTAGTTATGAACCCTTTTGGCTGGTCCATATAGATCTCTTCTTCGAGATCGCTATTCAGAAAAGCAGTTTTCATATCCATTTGATGTATGAACAAGTTATGAATTGAAGCAAGTGTTAGAAGGGTTCTATTGAAGAGATCCTGGCAAAAGGAGAATAGGTGTCAAAGATGTCAATACCCTTTTGTTGGGTGAAACTCTTGGCAACTAATCTGGCTTTATATTTATCAATAGTGTCATAGGGTCTGAGTTTCTTTTAAAAATCCATTTATAACCTACAGGTTTGCATCCTGGAGGAAGGTCAGTGAGAATCCAAGTGTTATTTTCATTACGGACTTGTTCTCACTGTCAATAGCTTTTTTCCAGAAAGAAGATTCAGAAGAATCCATTGCTTTTTTTGAAAGAGTTAGGATCACCTTCTACAAGATAGGTGAAGCAATCTTCACCAAAGGATGTAAGAGTCTTAGTTCTTTTACTCCTATGTTCAGAATCAGTGGTAGGAACAGAACTAGAAGAAGAAATATCAGAGATAATAGGAGTAATAGAGGGATCACTAGCGATTCTAGATTTGAGAGGAAAGATATTCTCAAAATAGACATCCCTAGCTTCAATGATGGTGTTGGATATTTCACTGATCTCAGAGTTAACCACTAGGAATCGGTTAACATTACTATCTAGTGCATATCCGATGAAGATAGCATCAACAGTCTTGGGGTCGATTTTTCTTTTCTTCAGTTACAGTATTGAAACTTTAGCCAGGCAACCTCAGACTTTAAAGAATTAGATGTTAGAAGTTCTTCCTTTCCAACGTTCATAAGGAGTAACGTCGGAGTTTTTTTGGGAACCCTATTGAGGATAAAACAGGCAGAAAGGAGATCTTTACCCCAAAGGTTCTCGGGTGCACCTGAGCTGAGTAACATTTAGTTCACCATGTTCATCAGTGTTCTGTTCTTTCTTTCAGCTACACCGTTGGACTGAGGTGTGTATGGAGCAGTTACCTCATGAATAATATCATGCTCTTGAATATACTGTCATTTCATTTGAGGTACTCTCCCCATGATTAGATCTTATGATTTTGATCTTTCTTTCAAGTTGGCTCTCAGCTTTGGCTTTATACACCTTAAACCAATCGAGAACTTGATCCTTGAATTTGAGAAGATAGGTGTGATAGAATTTGGAGTAGTCATCAATGAATGTCACAAAATATCTTCTACCGTCTTGGGTGAGAACTCTGTTCGAATCACACACATCACTATAAATAAGTTCGAGGGGTTTAGATGTCCTTGTGATAGAAGGAAATAATTTTCGGGTATTCTTACCCTGAACACATATTTCACATGTAGAAGATGCGTCAAAAGAAGATTTAAGAATGAGATTCAAGTTAATCATTTTTCATGCCAGGTATCACAAGACTCAATGTTCAAAGCAACAGGAATAGAAATTTCATTATCCATTACATTGAGCCGGAAAAGGCCATCACAAACAAAGCCCTTTCAAATGAAAGTATTAGACTTGGGGATTACAAACTTATTGGACTCTTTCACATTTTATAGCTAGCTCTAAGAAGTGAAGACTCGCTGATCAGATTCCTCTGAAGTGTGGGTACATGCAGGACGCCTTGAAGAGTTAAAGTTTTTCCGAAGGTCATTTTCAGTTCAATGCGTCCAGTTCCCTTTATCTCTCCGGTGGAGTCTTCTGTCAGGCTCACACTTCCTCCATGTTGTTCCTGATAGGATTTGAATCAGGAACGATCAATACAAATATGAATATTAGTTCCTGAGTCTAACCACCAGTTCAAGAAGAAGGTGACTGAGTTGATAATAAAAAGAGAAGAATCTAACATAAAGGAGTTGGAGTTCAGGTCCATCATGTTGACCTCGTGCTCATCATTTCCTCCGTTTTCTCTTGGTTGAGCTTTGCTTGGTTCCTTCATCCGGTTGAAACATTGAGGTGCCAAATGATTAGTTCTCCGCAGACGTAGCAAAATCTTCCAACGGTCTTCTGGCCAGAAGTTTTGGATTTGAAGGAGGATTGAAAAGGTTTGAAAGAAGAAGAGTTTGCATGAGGAGAAGAATGAAAGTGATTGGGTTTCTTGAACTTCTTGCCCTTGAGATTTATAAATTTACGTTTAGGCTCATCTTCCATCAAGTTAACTTTGGCTTTTAGTTCAGACGTAGGTTTGAAATTTTGCCTATGTTGATCTTCTATGCCTTGTATTAAATATCGGTCGAGTCAGCTGAGATATCGTCCGATATCTCCTTTTTGCCTTTTGCCGATACGATATGGAGAAATCGTTCGTCATATCGTTTGCAGCAAAAAACGGTCGATATTTGAAATATCGGCCGATAAATTGCCCGATATCGGCCGGTAAATCACCCGATATATCGCTCGATATGAAATAACTTATTTACTGCACGACTGCGTGCAAATGTACATTATTTTTTATCTTTGCATGCATATTACATCATTTTATTAGGTAGATGATATCTGTGACACTAAACCAACTTTTAGTTATCAGTATTTCATTATATATAATGTCCGATTGAATGCACGATATGCGCGCGTATCCCCGATATCTTCCCCGATATCCGATATGAAAAACTCCCATCCGATATGACCAATATCCGTTATTTAGAACCTTGCTTCTATGCGAATCGCTTTTAGAACTTGAATGAGGGTTATGTCACCTTACTTGTGACGAAGGTCTCCAGCGAAGACTGACCAGGAAGGAGGGAGTTTATCAATGAGACATGACACCTTATAATCGTCGGAGAATTGATTTCCTTTCGATTGAGGGTGTCAGATATAATCTTGAAATTCATGAAGTTGATCATTGATTGGTTTATTATCAGTCGTCATGAATTTATTGAAGGAGGAGGTGAATCTTTCGATTCCAGCATCATTGAGGTCATATTCATCCTCGAGAACTGTTTATAGTTCTTTAACACTCTTATATTCATAATAAATGTCATATAGACTATCAGAGTGCACTAAGAATTTATGGAGAATGATAGTCAATTTCTCATGTTTAGAATAGATGTAGGAGGAAGGAATTGTAGGAGGAGTTTCAACAGGAGAAGATCCAATAGATGATAGTTTAGGAGAAAGTGTAGTAATGGTGTCATGTATGGCTGATATGAGACCTAAAGTGGTCAACCAATACTTCATCTGGTTTGCCCATACTTCATCTGGTTTGCCCACCTCTTAAAGTATGTGTCGGAGAATTTCTCCGGTTTAACACCCTTAGAATGATCAGGGTTAGTCATAGTGACGTGATGTTCCTATCTGAATTCTGTATTTTAAAATTATTTGAAAATGTCAGAATGTAGTTTATATTGGTAGCTTTTAAATTAAAATTTGCAGAATAAAATAGTGTATAGTCCTTTAATTATATGTCAAATGATTCTAGCAAGATATAGTTGTGTCAAGCAATACTAAGTTGTAGAAATTGACTAGTTTAATTTATTTCTTAAGGTTGTAGGGTTAGTCAAGATCCAAATTTACCAGTCTAATTGGTCAGGTTGGCTTAACTCAGGTGAGAGATTTTTCGCAATTAGCGTTCCTTAATTACAAAACCACACATAGTACCTTTTCTTAGTTAAACGCCAACTGTACGAAAATTTGGGAAAAGATTTGCCTTTTTAATTTCTAGTTCGAATTTGTGTCAATAATAATTTCTAAAAGGTTGTTCCAATTTGTAAACTAATTTACTTCAAAATTTTTAATCAATAAGTCCAATTAAATTTTAGAAATAAACTAGCAGGAATTAATTAAAATTCACTTGCAAGAATCAAGAGATAATACTTAGAATAAATAGCAAGAATTAGACAATTTAGTTTAGCCAACTTTTATTGCAAGAAGCAGTTAATTAACTCATGGACGTATATATAATCTTGCAATGAGAGTTTATAATAAAAAATTTAAATAAGACAAGATTTAAAATAATATAAATTATCTTGTAAATGTTTTTCCTTTTGTAATGAAAATAATTAAATAAGATCTTGTAATAAAATTTTACAATGAAAAGGATAATGTTATAAAAGATTTTCTTAAGATCTTGTATTGTAAGATTTGGCCTTATAAGAATTAGAACAAATTGAGTTTAATGTGCAAGAACTTGTAAAAGATAAATTTTTTATTGCAAGATTTGGCCTTGTAAAGGATGCAAATTTTTTTAAAGATTTATCAGAATTACTGTTGGCAAGAATATAAATAATTTCTTTGTTTTGCAAGAATAATTATCTAATTGCATATAATTCTAATGCATGAAATAAACAAGTAATTATATTGCATGAAGCAAGTATTGCATTAAAAGATTTAATTAAATTGCATGAAACAGTTATCAAACAATATCTTTCTTCTAGATTATAGGATATATAACAATTTTTTCTAAATTTTAAACATGCAATAAATCAAATCATAAATCTTTTAATGAAATTAAATACTTGTCCTAAGCTTGCAACTAATATAAAGGAATTAAAAGAAAATTTGAATTTGCTAGTATGAGGTGACGTAATCATGCAGAACTGTTTTAGAAGAAAGATGATTGGTCCTTCATCCGGACCTTGAAGCGACCTCCTCTCCTAGTGGTAAATACTCTCACGGTTCACAAGCAAGCATGCAGCTCATGACTATGAGCTAGGTCTCTGCTCAGACAAAGATTTGTTGTCCGAAAAATAAAAAAATTTGAACAAAATTTTTGCAGTAGAGGAGGGTGACATAGTGAGAAGAGAATAATTGTAGTTGCTTTTGCATGTAACAGAATGAATTGCGAGAAGCAGTTTTTATAGCCTCTCAGAGTCCAGCAGTTACAACAGCTCCCGCTCCAAATCCGCACACGTTCATGCGGTTTGCGATATACGCGAGCAGATCTGGAGTACTGGGTCAAACCGAATAGAAAATCTCGAAAAATCTTAAAACCGAATTTTAAATAAAATGGATAAAATAAAAACAAAAATTTTCAAGTTCAAGAACCTCTTAATCGAACTGCATCCGTGTCCGCGGGTCGTGGGCGTGCGCGCACGCGTGTGGGGAGTGTGACATGGTCCAACTATTTATAATAATAGGCATGGGAGGAGTTAGTATATATCCTACTCAACCTCCAATTTTCTATCCAATGTGGGACTAAAATAAAAGCCAAATTAGAGGGAAACTCAAGTTTTCCCTCCACATTCAAAACGCATCCAACAACAAGTTATAAAATTTTAACAGATTTGTGGTTTTTAGCTGCAGAAAAGCTCAGTTCAAGCTGTTAAGCTGTAAATTTGATGAAGGTTTAGGGTATTATTCTTTAAGTATGCATTACTTACTTTAATCATAAATCCTGAATTATATTTCAGTTTCATGTTTCTAGGTATCTCTCAAGAGTTGTTGGTATCTGAAAATACTGATCTGATAATAATTTTAAATCAATGGTTTAATATTTTTTTTTTAGACTCAGGTGGGTAGCGTGGAAATTTATTCATCTAGGCTAGGACACTTGTTTCCTCTCTTGGCATTTGTGATCAATGAACCTTTTAAGAAGTTATCACTATGTTGTGCTGTCTCCTTGGGACCGTACAGTCCTAAGACAGAAATGTAGGCTGATGAGATTTTTTTTTTTTTCCTCCAAGTATTTTACTTCACTCTCTTGGACAAAGTCTGTGGTATCCAATATGAACAGTTGATTCAAGTATTTGTTTCACTACCTTCAATCTCTCTTTTCCTGTTGCAGATTTATCATGGTTCAGGATATTGATGACTGAATGAAAAGCAACTTCTATGACACTCCCTTTGTATAGGGGATACCATGAAACATACTATGGGCAACTTCTTCTAGTCTGAAGTTACCATGACATCACTATTGGGATGGCCCATTTAATTATATGGCTGATGTCGTTATATTGTTGAACCAGCTTCAATCTCTCAGAGATGAGAATATGACCACCGCATTTTGATCGGGCAAATCACACAGGTTTTTCTTTGGGCATTTTTTTTTGACTTTTGGGGTTACATATTATAAAATTGTAAACATAACAGTTGTAGAATCCACAATATTGCAATCATATTGAAAGAAAATATGTATTGGCTGGTTGTTTCCTTGTGCAGTTTGCAAGTCGAAGAGACTTGCAGCATTATTTTGAGATCTGTATCCATCCATATAAGTTACTTCCAAGTTTGAGGCAGATTCTGCGTGCATTGCTTTGGCAAATGCTGATGAGATTTCTCCGGGCATTTTACCCCATCTTATTCCATATGCTTAGCTTCTGTTGTATATAAAAGTTGGTTAATACAGTAATTTACTTTGTGGTGGTCTTCATTAATTGGAGTTTTACTTTTGTACATGACCAAGGGACAGGGCTCTGCCCTAATCCCATTGGTGCTTCTGATCTTAATGCCAGAACCTCGGCACTTTTTCTACGTTCCAGGTGCGGTTTTAGCTCATTTAATTGCTCCTCGTTTTCTCCTCTCTCTAGTTCTGTGGTCTTGTTGGGTTTATCATTTTGCTTGTTCTGTGGTGTTTCATGTGGGGTGGTGGATGGTCCTGCAGTTATGTTCACCATGATGTACTCTCTTTGTTTTTCTGTTCTTTGCTTGAGGTTTCAAGTTTCAAACACCATAGAACTTCGCCTTTCTTTCATTAGATTTGAGTGATTTCTGAGGAGTGTTTTTTGTCCACTTTCCAAGGCTAATTTGCTCTGTATGGAATAATGTGATTGATTTGCACTCGCAGAAAGGTTTTCCTACGCTTGGATCTCCTGATAGATATTGTGGCTTGAAGTTTTATCCCTTTTAGTAGAGAGTACATGAGGTTGATCGAAGAAGGAGGCGATCAGCCTCTGTTGAATATTGATGTTGCTGCTTCCTAGCTTTCTTATTTTGAATTCTGCAAATCTCTATTTTCGGCTGCTGTAATGGGAGAGCTTTTTCAACGGCTGATCCTTGATGCCAACTGCTCCAAAAGGAGACGTGCACGTGCGCTTGCGCAGACACTATGAAGCAGTTCATTAAATTGAGAATGTCGCATGCACCTCT